>JAPYZI010002050.1:0-37123 GCA_030523105.1 Ophioninae sp. A BG-2022a | reverse complement strand
AATCGCTAAAAAAAACGCAAAGGGGTATGTATGGAAAAATTTGCAAAAATCGATGGTCCGACTTTGAAATTCTGCCAAAAATCGAAAAATCATCAGATTCCAATTATTAAAAAAGCATTTTGAAGGGAAAATCATAACGAAGAGAATGAGCACAGAGTGGAGTTCCAAATCCCAAAGGAAAAAAAGTTATCGACGATTGAGTGAAAAAATGTATTTTCCCCAAAAATCGAAAATTTTTTTTGATTTTTAATATTTTTTTTATAGGTCCTTTACGATGTAATTTGATCCCCTGAACCCAAATCTGCCATTAATTCCCCCAAAAACCCAATATTTCCATGAAAAAATCATAAAAAACATCTAAAAAGGTGCTTTCGACGGTTTTTTCGACGAAATTACGATTATATTCGAAATATTAATAATAATTCAGGGGTTGATCCGAGAACCGTACATGCTTGTATCAATCCCCTCAGAATTTTACCCCCACCCCTCAATTTTATGGATGACGTTCCGTCGTGGGACACCCTGTTGTATATCTTATATCAACGATACGTAGAAAAAGCCGATTACTCAAAGTGGCGGGGGTGCTAACTTTGCGGCGGTCCTCCATAACAACTGGTCGCTCGTGTCGCCGTCAGGCGGCAGTTTGGATCCCAGAATTTCTGTCTTCAAGCAACCCATAAGAACTGTTCCTCTATGTACGTCTGACTTCGTTGCAGATACCTCCATGCCACGAAAATAAGTGGTCTCCTTCAACGCGAACGGTATGCGAAATTTAGAACATTTACAAAATTGTAAAATATGCTAATAAAAATTCAAAATTGATAGGAATCTTCTTCTGCACGAGTAATATCGTTGTCTGTAACAAAACAAAACTATGTACCGGCAAAAAAGAATCGGGGACCATTTTTTGAAAAAGCCGCTAAAGTGCAGAATTAACAAAAAAACTGTTATTTGATTTCCGTTTTTTTATTAAATAGAATATTTATTCAATAGGAAAACGAAGTTGCGTATTTTCATAGGCATAGAAAAATATTTGATCTCTGACGTATCATTAATTCTCGACGGTATTGATCAAACGGCGTTCCGCAACGTTGTTCATCGCCAACGTCACCAGTCGCGAAATCTTCGTCCCGAGGACTGAAAAGTTGAATCAAAAGAGGAAAAATGGTGACGAAAGGAAAGGGGAAAAAGAAGAAAGGGGAAAACGGCAAGGGGTCCGGAAAGGGAGCCGGAAACGGCAAAGGTGGAAAATCGAAGAAAACATCGAGAAGCGCAAAGCGAAGCGGTGGTCGAGCCAAATTCGCTATGGATATATTCAACGAGGAGGTAATGGAGAACGCCTATTACACCTGTCATAATATAATGGACGTTCTCAAGTGTCGCGGTTTCCCATGGCCCGAAGCTCAGAAAAAGAAGAAGAAGGGAAAGAAGTAAAATCCTCCAAGAATCGTTTCGTGGATTCAGCGATGCTTGAGTTTCTCGATGTGACTGGCGACCGTGAATTCCGTGTACGGCACCATGAACAAACCGTTGTAAACGCAGTGAACCGTCGTATGTTCACCGTAAACTAGATTGGGCAAAAGCTGAAATTCATCAACGATTGATTAACGTTAATTAGGATATTAATAACGTTGATTAAGATATTGAGAAATTGATAGAGCGAACCTTTGGCGTCAGCAGGAAATATTGGCAATCCGTCGCTTGTTCCGTTATTTTTGTTATCAAATCGAATATTCGACGCTCGTTGGTAGAATCCATTCCCTGTTCATTTGATTTTCATTAAGTTGTATCCAATAAATATACGCTGATCTACAATTGTCAAATTCTAATGGGTTTGTTTGAATTTGGTGTTACCTGATTTATTTCGTCCACACATCGGAAAGGTACGGTCGAGAGTTCCTGAAGGGCGATCAGATAAATGGCGGTTGTAACGGCTCTCTCACCACCGCTCTGATAGTGCCTGCTCAATTCCTGAAGTTCTTCGCTGTCCCGGAATTTAACCCTGATCTTCATTCCATACTTTTCGTAATCGTGCTAAAAACAAAAGAATTATGAATGATTTGATAATAAAAAAATAGAAAGTTGAAAAAGCGTCGGGGAATATAAGTTACCACGGAATCGCCCGTGTCGAGGGTGACTTCGCCGCTACATCCCATGAGGGTAAAACACGAACTGAAACTCGCGTGTATTCGAGTGATGAGCGCTTCCAGCGGTTTTATCCAGAGTGGCCTCAACTGCTCGATCTTCTTATTTATCGAAGCTTCCTCGGCTGTAAGGGTTTCGAGTTCTTCGCTCAAACGGCGAACGTTTGCTTCCGCTTTTTCGAAGTTACGGAGAACCTGCGGACGAAACGGATCAGTGCTGGATTAGGCATGTAGTAGAAGAAGCAAATGCAAATTGTCATCGGTAATTCTGTACTTTAGCGACTTTTACGAAAAAAAATTTCCTAATCATTTTTCGAAACAACCGGTAAAGTACAGAATTACCGAGTCGTGTTTTATCTTGTTTATCTTTTCGGAGCTCGTAGGTTTTCAAGTAAACTCACTTGCTCGGTTTGGTTATCGTTACCCAAGCAGTAAACTTTGGCCTGAGCCGTTTCTATCTCGTGGTCGATTTCTCGCCTCGACGGGGGCAGTTTTGCGAACGCCGTTTGGTAAGTTTTGAATTTTTTGTCGGTCGGGCATAGACCGCCGGTGGCATCTCGAGCGCGATCGTATTTCACTTTCGTGTCGTTTCTCAACGAGATAACTTCCTGCTCGAGTCTCTCGTGAATGCGTTTCGCTTCCGCGTACTTGTCCCGTAGTTTGTGCGAGAGGGTTTTCTTCGCTCGATAAACGCGTCGAAGATAATCAACTTCGTACTTCTGTTGACCGTTACTGGAGATGAATTTCTCGTATTCCAACAATTGGCTATTGTAGAGAGGATAAAGCTTCGCTTGTTCGATCAGCAGTTTCTGCAAAGCAACGTGAGACGCTTTGGTTGATAATTGTCCCGATCGTTGAGTCGATTGCGAAGGATGACGCGATTTACTTGAATTTCGAGAGCTATTGCGGCTTTTATCTCATCGGCACTTTTCCTCTCCGCCTGTAAATTACGTATCTTGGTACTCGTGAGATTGATCCTGGATCGGAGCGATTCGATCTTGGTCGACGTTCGTTGAAGCTGCTGTCTCGCGGAACGCAACTCGTCTAGCTCCTCGTGCATCTTTCGTGCGTCAACGTCGATAGAGTTCAAATCTTCCGCGAGCTTCGATTGTTTCCTCGTCAGATTGGCCAATCTAAATCCAAAACCGAACGAGTTACGATCCGTGAATTCTCCGGTGAAACTGACAATTTCGACTGCTCCACGACCGACCTTGCCTCCTGAGCTCGCAATTTGTCGAGGTCCAAAACGAGCGAAAGCATTTTGTTGCCAACTACGGTCGAAGAGCTGGTGGACTTTGCCCCGGAATATTTCGAAGTCATCGTCGAGTAAACGTCGTCACCTGGGAAAAGTTCACATGGTTTTCAAGTATTTTTCTTACGTTTGGGTTTGTTCGGGTTGAAAATAACTCACGAGAGAAAAAGGTTCGCAGTTCGCTCGGAATTCGATCAAGATATTTTTCAACCAGGTTCGTGCCAAGTGGAATGTTGTGTATTCGATAATTGTAGAGCAAGTAATTCATTATCGTTGGTGGCGCTTCGATGAGATCCGCGAGATAATGCTGGAATCCGTATTGACGAAGATGCTCTATGGGCAAATCGGGACTCGGATTTATCGTCCGACTCGGATCAGCGTGGACAACGTTTATCTGCAATTCTTTTTCGTCTCTGAGATATTTCATTAGACGATTCATGTCGGACTTGTCCTCGCAAACGAAAGCTAAAAGATCGCGATAAGGTATCACGGTTTCGAGATACTTCGCGTAATCTTGATCCTTCACGTGGATATTAAGGAGCATCGGTTCGTGAACAGGAGCTACGAATTTATCGACGTTCTCGCGCAACCACAGTACACCTGTGTACGCGTCCTTGCTTTGGACTTTGAGCAGATCGAGACGCTTCGCCGGAACGTCTGAGGCTGCTTTTATCTCGATGTTCAGTACTGCAAATTAATCGTTGACTTTAATTGAATCAACGACCCGAAAGGGAGTTTCGTTGAGTTGAAGAAGGTCAAGGTTGTACTGACGTTTTATCTGATCGCGAATTTGATTCTCGTCGCATACTATCGTATTCCTGACGTTTCTCAGCTTTTCTTCCTCGCTTCTCTTAGCCTCGAGTTGACGAGTCACTCTGTCACGTTCCTCTCTCAGTTTCTCCTCTGTAACGAGATATTGTAGAAAAGAACGAAAAAAAAATCATTGTTTGCCGATGCTATCTACGATTTCTAATACAGCGCACAATTATTCCTACCGGTTCCCACTTCTTCCATCAGAACTGCCAGATCGTTATTGAGCATGTCTTTCTGCTGCTCGATAGTGGCGATTTCTCGATCTCGTTCGTTTTCCTCCTTTATTCGAACCTCGCAATTTTCCTTCACGTCACGTATCTCGTGACCCTTGTCTTTTATTTCGTTCATTGTTTTTTCGGCGTTCCGGATTTTCACTTGCAAATCGGTGTGCTACGGAGAATTAATAATTAAAAATGAATAGTTAATTAATTATTAATTATTAGAATCAATGATTAATTAACTGAATTATCAGTTATTAGAATAATCAATTAAACAATGGGCATTGTGAGAATCATACTCGCGAGGATGCTTACGTATGTCTCGAGTTTTTTGTGGAGAGTGTCGATCCGTGGTTTGAATTTATTCAACAAATCATCTATCGGTTTCAATTCCAAGTCTAATTTCTCCACCGCAGCGGCAGCTTGGTCTCGTTCTTCCATCGCCTATCGAAATATTGGGATTTCAGAATCGGTATTATGACAGAAAGAAAGAAGAATTCTAAAATCTCACTTCACAAAGGGTACTCCTGCTGACGTCGTAACGCATCCAAGCTCTCTTCTTTTGCAGCATGTCTATCCTAGCTCTGATGGTCTTCTTCTCCTTGATGCTACCTACGGATTCCTTCATGGTCTCGCAGGTTGCGGTTTCAGCTTCCAAAGCAGCAGACTTCATGGCTGTTGTAGCGGCTATCTCTTGGCTCTGTTTTGCCAGCTCTTTCAGCTTATTGTGATACTCGAGCAAGGAGTCGTTGCCTACTGACTTCTGAGTGCTTTCCAGCAATTGTTGAGCGTTCATTTTGGAAAAATCCTGTACTTTGTCCTGAGGCAACAGCTGACAGAGATTGTCCACCTGAAAGGAATTTCAGTATTCGAAACAAGAGACGCATCAAAGATGATCGAAACGAAAAACGCGACTTACGTGTATGTTCATACTATCGGTAACTTTAACAATCTCCTTGAACTGCACGACTTTTCCATTGAGCTTCCATGTCGATTCATTTTTGGTATTGAACGATCTAGCTATTTTGACAGTCCTCGTTTCCGTGTCCTTTAGCTCAATCTCGATCAAAGCGTTTTGCTGATTGAATTTGACGTAATGAGATATTGTACTACCCCTGCCGATAACAGACGGTTTCCCTCCGAGGCCTAGAACGATGGCGCAAACGATGGTCGACTTTCCGGTCCCGTTGGGCCCGATTATCACGTTCAAATTCGAGCCTGGGATTACCTCGATTTTATCGTACGTGCTAACAAAGAGAATTCGAAACAATGTACAGTTAGAGGTTAAAAGTGGAAAGTGCGAAATAATAATTACGACTTACACGAAATTTTCGAGATAAATGCGTTTTATCGTTCCCCTGCCGCTGACGCTGAGCGACGTATTCATGACGGACGACATGTTCCACTTGTCGCATTTATATTGGAAAAATAGCGATTAATAGCATTGCGATTTTCAAATGACGTAGCCCGCGTATTTTCGCGGCTAAGAAACGACGGAGATGGAAAACTTGACCGAGAAAAAGAAATTGGAGCTATCTGGTGACGGAATTCGGCAACTAAAAACATAGCCCCCTACTTTGCTTAATCGGCTTTATTTTTTTAACGAATCGATTCGTAAAAAAGATCGTCCTTTTTACCACTTCGCCCCGTCGGTATTGCAGCTTTGCTGTAAATTCCATCCGTAAATTCTCCATGATGGCGTCGATGCCCTGAAACGTCAAAAGCGAGGCTTTCAAATATTTACACTGCGACGCGAAACGCGGCCCCGCGGTTTGCATCTCGTGCGCGTGTGTTTTCTTCGGACGTTAATCGTTGCGGTCCCGGTTTCATTCGCGACTTCCATCGTGCTTCGTCGAAATGGCACTTCATCGTTATACACATGCGGTACTCTGCCGAATTCCCCTGTCGTTGCGTACCAGGGGCGAGGTCGGTCTCGACGAGGCTAGAAAACAACATTTGGCTCTAGCCGAATTGCTCCGCGAGCTTGGCGTCGACGTAGTCGAAATGCCGCCGGACGAAAATTCACCGCTTTGTCCATTCGTCGAGGATGTCGCGGTCGTCTGCAATGGCACCGCTCTGATAGCCCGACCTCAAGAACCTTCAAGACTCAAAGAGGTCAGAGGCACCCTCCCACGATATTTATTTCGATAAAATCATCAAAGGGGCCGTTTTCAATCGACCTGTTTTTTTTTCATAGATCGAAACTATTAGGGCTGTATTGAAGAAGGAATTGGACATACCACTGGTTGAGATAGCCGATAAAAATGCACGTCTGGACGGCGGTGATGTTCTTTTCACTGGTAATCTTCACTTTAAAAACTGGCTTCTTAGGAAAGTGTTAAATTCGATGCTAATTAAGCCTACTGTTTCAAGGCAGAGAATTCTTCGTGGGTTTGTCGCAGTTCACCAACGAGGCTGGGGCAAGAGCAGTCGCAGCTGCCTTTCCGGAATATCCTTGTGTTCCCATAAAGGTAAGATTGTGTAAGAAGCTGGCCCAGTAGGGTGTCCCTTATTCCCCAGTCTTAGTTTTTTACCCTCCCTGTCATTATTCAATTTTACCCTAAAATGCTAATAAGTCAGATGTTACAATTAAGGGAATTACAAAATTAAGGAATTTACCATGTAAAGGAAAAAATGTCTACCATATGGTGAAAAAATCAATCTTTTTGTAATACTCATTCTTGTTGGACAACTTTGTTCCAAGTGCTTAAATAATTATGTCGCCACATAAGGGACACCCTAAAAGAAGTATACATTTAAAAATGTGGAGATCATGTCTCGCCGTTATTTTTCCTCCGGATGTTCTTTCCGAACATCGTTCTTCCTTCGACTCTCTCGTTAACATTGGTGGCGATTTGATCGTGCCTACATTCGAGGTTGGGGATGGCGGCGAGGGTGTCGTTGTTGAGAATCTTTCCACGTCGCCGCTAAAGGTTCGGGATCCAGGATATCGGTGCTTTCAACATGAAAAAAAACAAAAATCACGCGTACACCACTTTTTTGCAACGCTTGCAGGGGGCTGAAAGAATTCTGCAATTTTTTTCTTTACGGCTGTTCCAAACTTATATTCACGGCTCTTTATCTCTCACCGCGTTTTGTTTCAAGAGGGTATGTTGCACTTTTTCACGAACGCACATTGTCGACGAGTCGAGAAGGCTTGAAAAATCGCTTGCGTTACGTTTTCAGACGTTTTTTTTTATAACACGATCGTAATAGATGAGAAAAAAATATAGCTGGAAGATATTAACGGAACCCGTGAATTATGTCCGCAAGGTGGCCGAGTCAAAGCGTTTGAAGTCATTGGTGACCATGGCAGGACCAGACGTCATGTGCGTCGGCGCTGGCAAGGAAGCACAAGAAGCATTGAAGGTAACCTATCATGAATTATTTTTGTACAAAGTCTCGATTGAATCTGTATTTTTTTAGGTTATGAAATTAGGTTATTAAATTATCGCTTTTCGTCTCGCTATTAATAACGCCACAAATGTAATATTTCAACTAGTTTATTCACCCTGAACCTTTGAATGTTATGGCATATAAAATCTTGACGTTACTGAACTCAAGTTAATTGAACTTTCTCTATTTGAAAACAACGATTGATCAGCGAATCGAAAGAGAGGCAACGTACAGCTACCAGACGTTGACGGTACCGGAAGACGGGGCGGCTAATGTCGTTTACGTGAACGGCACACTGATTCACCGTTCGGAAGAAGAGATACCAAATTCGTGTAAAGTATTCGCGGACAAAGTCGAATTTCCGGTGAGATCGTTGCGTCTGTCGGAATTGGCCAAGGTCAGCTCGGGTTTGTCCTCCTGCTGTCTGCTGGTACGAAGACCCAGGCACATTCGAAGTATTTAAAAAAGCAAACAGGAAAAAAGAAGATGAGAAGAAATCACCCCATTTTAAATTGAAACTCCGGTTAGTCCGGAGTATAAAAAATTCATAACCGTGAAAGAGGTTTATGAATTTGTCTTTTTCACCACTGGCTAAATCGCACTAACTGGCTATGTCTCGACTAACTGAACCGAGTTCAGGAAAACTATTGTAATTTTATTTGTTTTCAAAAGATGACGAGCAATTTGCCTCCGGCAGGATTTTATTTGATAGGAATCGAGAATAATCGGAGATGTCGAATCGGTGACGAAACGAAAGAGTTTAACTCTCCGTCTCTCCCTCCAGATATCTAAACGTTATAGAGCCTGTTGCATGCTGAAGATACGTCACTCCGCTCTCTTTTAATAACTCGTACATTCGCGATAAATTTTCATTCCCCTTCGGTTGACTAATCCGTTGTTCTCGTCTCAAGATAATTTAAACAAATTTTAATAACTATAATATATTTGATATTAATATATTGTCAGAAGCTATACAAGAGTAATATATGAGAGATATTCTATGAAGAGTATAAACGAATCACAGCTCGAGAAGGAAACACTTGCATTTACCACAATGGAAATTCGGATCTGAGAATGCAGATAATAAGGCTTATAGACGTCACACGCGCCGTATCGCCATAATTTATTGAAGGACCGAGGCAGCTTTCCCCTTTTCTCTCCTTCTTCTTTTTTACCATATTTATAATTCTAGAGTTCATTTTATCGATAGCAATAACGAGAGTCGAGAATTGAACGACTGCACAAACCAGATATCTCCTGTGAAGGGAGCCAGGAACCTTTTTGATTCTCGATCAATTTCCTACTTCGATCGAACCCGCTAGTCTCTATATCCGGTTGAAAAAAAATTTCGACGTAGCACCGTACGACGATCTTGAATAATGAAGAAGGCAGCTCAAATGGATTTTAAAAAAAAGAAGGCTTAATCATAAGTTTTACAATGTACGAGACTAACGATAGTTGCGATAACCGTACGACTGTGACTCTGTGTTAGAAAGACTGTGTAATCTCTAGATCGATCGATCTATTTATTTTTCTCCGTTTTTTTTTTTCGTTACGAATTCGATCGAACCACCTATCAACGTCGGACGAAAAATAAAAAGCTTACCACTGTCAAACTATCCAGCTTTCTCCACTCGTTTTCTTTTTTCGAATCCGCAATATTTTCCAGGTAAAAAAAAACGCAGCTGTACGCGGTTTTTCAAATAAAGTGTAATAAACCATCAAGTAGGAACGTTACACGCTTAGACAGTGATCAGCGGCTTTGGCGTTGTTTTTTATCAGTATATTTCTCATTGTTCCATCAGAGCCAAGATCAAAGGTCCTCGGAAAGGCGGTGTTCGCTGGTCTCTCGTAGATGAACTGTATTATCTGTTCCCACTTGACAGGGGAGACGATTTGTTTGACGAGATACTTCGCAACGTCTCTCGTACTTCTGTGAGGTTTGACATTAACGTTTGAGTAAACAGGCACTCTGGGGATTTGCAACTCAACATTCTTGATTGCTTTGTAGAAAGCTTTGACCGCTGGTTCCATAAGAGTAGTATGGAAAGCCCCGGAGACCGGAAGTCTCCTCAGAATCCGCAAGCCTTGGCTTCGTGCGTTCTGCTCGATGTACTGGAGCGCTTCTTCGTTGCCGGCTAGTATTTTTCCCTGCGTGTAGAGATACACAGCGGTTCTGTGGGGAAATGCAATTTACAATTAGCTCATAATCTTTCAATAGCTGGCTCGAGTGATTTAACGTACTGGCAAACAGGAGATTCAACGCCGAGATCTCTCGCCCAATTTTTGGCCTCTTCGCATGTCTTGTGTACCTTCCCCGACGGCATGCAGTACACAGCGAGCATACCCTGAGGGACTTTTTCGGAAGCTTGCTGCATGGCGGCTCCTCTGACCGCAGCTAACCTGATGGCATCTTCGATATCAATCGCACCACTGAAGACGAGAGCGGTAATTTCGCCTACGCTATAGCCCATTACACCTTTGCAGGATTCTACCGCTCTCGGCCTCTCTTCCCAGAGTCTTTCGAGCGCGGCGAGAGAAGCGACTACTGTTGCCGGCTGGTTGAACTCTGTTCTGTCCAGACGCTCCTGCGGGCCTTGAAGGCAAAGCTTGGCTAGGTCGTAACCCAGCACTCCGTTGGCTGTGTCGTAAAGTTCCTTGACGCGAGGGAATTTCATATATTTGGATATCGCACCGACCTTCAACGTTCCCTGGCCAGGAAACATAAGAATGGAGAAGTCCAGGGGATCCAATTTGGGTTTTTCAAGACCTAGGATATTCTCGGGGGTTGATGGTGCACCCTGGGGATAGGGAGTCGTTCCCCATGTCTTGTCGGTGGATTCGTGGAAGCTTGCGGCGTCCCGCAATAATTCTGATATTCGCGCTTCCTCGTCTTTCTCGTTTTGCTCCTTATTGGGTGATTCTCCGGAACAAGACCGGGACGAGTGCCTCGATTTGAGAGAGAGACATCGTAACGCGAATTTTCGAGTCAACATCGCGACGATACGAGTTTCTTGGTTGATTGTTACTGAAAAGTATTGTTTAACGTTTCTGGCGGCGGCGATAGTTTTTTTTTCGAGGTTAGGTCTAACCGGTCCGACCACACGAGGGGCCAAAGAGATTCTTGTTTTTTTTTGTTACGGCTGGATTGTCACTGTTCAATTGCTTTACTTACAGTCTTGTTTCCTATATTCTCTTTTAGAATCGTAAAGCTCTGTCAGTAAAATTCAGAACTGCAAGAGATAAACGTTCGTCGAAGTCATGAAATTCAAGGCGCCGCGCTGTGTCATATGTATACGGACTACGACTGTGTGCGTGCGTGACGCTTGAAGCCTTCGAGAGATCGGTTCGATTTATAATCACAGGAGAATTATTTTCGAACAGAAAAGAGTACTCGTAATGGCTTCACCGGCTCCAAAGTCTCCTGAACAATCGGAGAAAAATCGCAAATACGACAGACAACTGAGGTATCGAATTAGAACATACGATTTTTAGGTTATAACGACTAATGTGTCATCCTCGTCAGGTTATGTTCCGCTGTCACGATCGTTTGAAATGATTCCATCGCGCGTATATTTGCCGCGCTATTTCAGTTGCAAACCATACGAATTTTAGCGAATTAACGATAACCAATCCTAAAGACATTTTATCGAACATTATTTCGCATATGAGAACGTTTGTGCAGATTGTGGGGCGATCATGGACAGGCAACCCTTGAGGTGGCTCACATCTGCCTAATAAACGCTACTGGCCTCGGCACCGAGATTCTAAAGTCTCTGGTTCTCCCTGGCATAGGTGCCTTCACCATAGTCGATGGCAAGAAAATCACACACGAAGATATCGGTTCCAAGTAAAACTCCCAAAAATTAATTTAACCCCTCGAGTGTATACTGCGTCATTTTGACCCATAACTTTTTTGTGCACGTATTTTTCAACACACGCCCTACTTTGAGCGAATGTTTGGGCATTTAATTTTCGTTTTTGTCAAATAATTAATTTAGGGCCATGAAATATGGACAATTTATTACAAAAAACGTTTCTACAAAAAAAAAACAAATAATGCATATTTACCGAAACACAACAATCTGAAAAACATCATGGGTCAGACTGACCCATTACGTACTTATAGGTAGACGGCGAAAGTGTCCACTCGAAGGGTTGATTTGGCAAAAAACATCCAGGCTTCTCAATGTTCGTTGGATTCAAATTTTCATCTCTAAGTGTCCAAATTGAACCACATTTCTTCCCCCCTTCATAGCTTCTTTCTGGAAATGGACAGCGTTGGAAAATCAAGGGCAGAGATCGCGACACAAATGTTGCTGGAGTTGAATCCAGACGTGAGAGGCGATTATATAGACGAAGGTCCCGAGCAGATACTCTACAACAGTCCTGATTTCTTCAACAACTTTTCCGTCGTTGTGGCAACAGCACTTGCAGAAAAGTACCTTTTTTTCTATTGGATTTGTTTGAGCGAAAGAAAACTAATCAGAAAAATCGATCTCTTCAGGAGATTCGTTTCAATTAAATTCAATGCCACGATGCGTAATTCCAGGCCGCTGATAATGCTGTCGAGAAAGCTGTGGGATCTGAACATCCCACTGATAGTGTGTAGGAGCATCGGCTTCATAGGGTACATGAGGGTACAAGTGAGAGAGCACACAGTGGTGGAGACGCATCCCGACAACGAGATGCCAGACCTGCGACTAGACAAGCCGTTCGACGCATTGAAAACCTACCTGGACGCGGTAGATCTGGATAGTATGGATCTGAAGGATCACTCGCACACTCCTTACGTAGTAGTGCTGTACAAGTATCTTCAAAGGTGGATAGCGGAGCATGGCGAACCACCCAAAACGTACAGGGAGAAGGAGAAGCTACGTCAGATGGTAAACAATGGAATCAGGAAAGACGAGAACGGGGTACCGGTGGGAGAAGAAAATTTCGAAGAAGCTGTGAGAGCGGTGAATACTTCGATCAGCACAACTAGAATTCCACAATCCGTGATGGACATACTGAACGACGAGCGTTGCATCAATTTGACCGGGAAGGTACGACTCGATGCCAACTTTCTTTTCTTTACGATGATCCAATGGTTTTTTTTTTCTTTGTATCTCAGAGCAGTCGATTCTGGATCATAGCTAAAGCGATAAGGGACTTTACGGAGAACGAGGGCGAAGGATTGTTACCGGTGAAGGGATCGTTACCCGACATGACGGCTGACAGCGAAAAGTATATCGCTCTTCAACAAATGTGAGTCAGAAAGACCTTGGACTTTTTTTTTTAATTTCCTGACTGTACATTTTCGTGTTTTTGTCCTCGAAGATATCACAAACGAGCGATGGCCGACGTTGAGGCTGTCTGGAGACACACCCTTCAACTTTTACGACAACTGGGACGTCCCTCGGATTCCATAACGGAAAACGACGTTAAGGTATTCTGCAAACACGTAACGGACATACACGTGGAGAGAGGGACTTGCATTGCCGACGAATACAATCCGAAAACCATTAACCCCAACGATATCGGTAATAATAATAGGTTATCGAACAAAAAATGTTGATAATTGCATCTATAAACCGGTTGAATCGTTTCTACATGCAGCTCAGAGTTTGGAAAATCCTGACAGTATGTTCGTGTACTACGTTCTTCTGAGAGGAATCGAGCGATTTCAAGCAGAGTACAATTCGTATCCGGGTGAATTCGACGATCACGTAGAGCCGGACATCGTCAAGTTGAAGGTCAGTAATTCTGTTTATTTCTCCCTGGAAGCGAGCCTGATTTAATTATCTTTCAGGCTTGCATATCGAAGCTGCTCGGCGAGTGGGGCTGCGGTAGTCTCGCCAAGGACGATTACGTCCACGAATTTTGTCGATTCGGTGGCTGCGAGTTGCACTCAGTCTCAGCTTTTCTCGGTGGTCTCGCTGCTCAGGAAACCATCAAATTCATTACTTCTCAGTACAAACCGATCCACAATACTTTTATACATGACGCAGGCACCTCGAATTCTGCCACGTTCTTCTTCTGACGCGAGTAAAACAAAATCAATAATCCACTCACTCTTGATCGATGATAATCACGTATCAGTGTTTATTCTCCTTTTTTACTCGCCACGGTACAAAATGGATTCGGTTTGCAAAGTGGGGAAAACAGCAGCGAATACTCCGATAATAAGATTCGCGCTGATACGAAATTCGATTGTGATCTTTTTCTTCGTGTGTTTAAAACGTAAGAGGAATTGGAATAGAAAAAAAAGATGATAAACGTCAGATGAGAGTTTTGAACTATCGTCTCCCCCGCCCGCGCCCTCTACCTCCTCTGCCTCCCCTCGCTCCTCGGCCGCCGCGTCCTCGTCCACGAGCCGCACCTGCGACAATGTTATTGTTGTTAAATATGGAATATCGCTGATACGTGCCTCATTCTTTCTCTTACCTCTTGCGGCTTCCTTCTTTTTGGCTTTCGCTTTGGGCGTGTCGTCGATTAGGAGGGTTTCCAGCGGCAATGAATCCGGCAGAATGTAGTACCTTATGTTATTGCCGCGCAAGCTCAGAGTGTCCAGATGAACCGGATCACGATTCTTTATCGTCATTTTTACCGTCTTCAAGTGTGTGTTCATCGCTACGTCAACACCTGCAGTGACAAAACGAGGATTTCGAGATTGGATATTTCTAATAAGGAAAACGATTGTGGCTGAAAAACGTGAGCTTAGCGTTTGACAACGCGAGTTTCGAGGTTATGTTTACGGACCTGTTATAGTGCCGTGCACCTGAGTCCCGTTCTTCAATTCTATCGTTACAGTCTCGTGGCTGAGTTTCATCAGGAATCTGCAATGAAAAGGGGGTGCGAGAAACTTTGAAAAAACGCCATAGACGGGAAATTGGCGACGCGCGTTTTGTGAGTTTTTTTGGAGGTTATGTCAGCCGAGAATCGCGCGCGAGCGTCGATTGACGATTTTTTGTGGGTAGACCGAGTAAATCACGGTTACGAGTGGACAGAAGAGTGACGACTAAAAAAAATGCGATAATAACCTCACTAGCTTCATGATGGATTTTTGTGTTTTCTTTTCTCAAACGCTATTGTTTTCCCGCACACCGGCAAACCTCTTGATCATAGCTTGGACACTGCGAGGGCGAGACGACGCACGCGCCCCTCTTAAAAATGGCGGCTTTCGCGTCTTGTCCGGGAGTGGCGAAATTCGGTTTTTTTCTTAAATGTCCGGAGTTTTTAGTTTCCCATTTTGTCGCTGTTACCGCTAGTTGTGAGAACATTGCGTGCTTGCGTTGTATACATTTGATTAAAATATATTTTTTATTCAATAAATAAAGTCTAATAAACGCTAGATCTTGTCGAACAAACAAGACCAAACGACTAACAATCGAGTGGTGTATGTTAGAGCACAATTGTCGAAAACGCTAGTGCAAAAGTTTAAACACAACTTGTCCAGCTACGAATCGCTACTTGTTTTCATCGAATCTTTCGCCTTTTCGTATCCGATTGGGAAGAACAAGAGTCTTTTGCTTCGCTGGACAATAAGTGATGCCAGTTATTTGAAAAAAGAAAGCTGCGACCGCGCTCGTCGAGGCTACATAAGTGGGCCGTAGGGTGACAGCACCGTCCGCATGTTTCGAAAAAGAGGCATCGAGGAGGCGCGCGCGGGAGGTGGAGGGGATAGGGCGACAGTAGCGTCAGTCGCGGGACTCAGTCGCAACGTTCTCATCCTCGGATCACTTTAGCGTCGATTTTCGCAGGCTCTCGAGCGCGACGAGCCCGGCAGTGCTCACCTCTACCTCTAACTTCGCGGAATGAAATTCCAATATGGCAACCGGTAGTTAATGTCCTCACGAGTCATAGTGTGTCTCGGGAAATGTTCGTCCAATTATTATCGGTTCGAATTTAAAGAAAATACGTGACAAACGCTCGTCTCTCGTAGGTCAGTAGGACAAACTATTTTTTTTTTCTTCGCGTCGTTGTTTATCCCAGCACACACGAGAGGGGAACGTTCCCCCTCCCCTCCCTCTACAACAGCTATCCCACTTTCCCACCTTTCTCTATCTCTCTCTCTCTCTCTCATCGGCGAGCCCGCCCCGTGTTTATTTGACGGTGATGTTACACATCGTTCGCGATTCGACGTTCGTGAATTTCAAGCCGAAAGTTTAAGAGACCGAGAGAGAGAGAGAGAGAGGGAGACAAGAACCAAAAAAAAGCAGGAAAAGAGAGCCGCGGTAATTATCGAGCGAGTATAGGCCTCTCGAGTATTCCCACAATGTGGACACCTTCGATACACCGAGACAGAGGGAGAAAGAGATAAGGACGCAAACCCGCGGTCACTAAAATTTTCCTGGACTTTCTCCCCAAGCCAGGAATCGCGATATACTCGGAAACGAATTTATCGATCGATCAATCACGTTTCTCACGTTGACAAGTCGCGAGATCTTTCACCGTTAGACACTCGTCGAAATCGCGTGGCGAGTTAACGCTATCTCTCTCTCTCTCTTTCTCTCTCCATTCTCCATCTCTCCGAGTGAAGTAATCCGCAGTTGCGTCACTGGTCAGCCGGTGACGCATTTTAAATGTACATGCTTCTTTTTTATCCACTTTCTCTCCATCTGTGTCCCCCATCCGTTTTTCATCCCTTCGTCTACTTCCTTAAAAAAAAAAAATGTCTGGGGCTCGATAAAAAAAAAAATCGTTGAAAAAATACGCGAGTGTCGCCGAGTGAATGTTTTTTTTTGTTCTCGAAATAGCGGAAAAATGGATTTCCGCTGTTCGATTCGTATATCAAAAAATAACGCGTGTTTATTGTCCAAGTAACTAGGGGGAGGGGAGGGGGGAACGAGATCTAAAGAAATATTTAAAAAAATGAAAGAAAATAAAATCGCCAAAGTCCGTGGTCGAATTCTCGACGGAGCGACTCGGTTGTTTACGATATGGCCGAATAAGCGTGCGTGTATGCGTGTATACGTGGTATGCGTGTGGAGGACGCCGAGCGTGACTGAG
Source organism: Ophioninae sp. A BG-2022a (assembly GCA_030523105.1). Taxonomy (NCBI): domain Eukaryota; kingdom Metazoa; phylum Arthropoda; class Insecta; order Hymenoptera; family Ichneumonidae; species Ophioninae sp. A BG-2022a. The sequence continues at coordinate 20,306 of JAPYZI010002050.1, read as the reverse complement.
ACTCAAGAGGATCATCCTGCGAGAGCCACCCCCACCTCCAAGCCCCCCGGGAGTCCTTCCAGCGTCCAAGGACAAACGGACACCAACAATAGCACGCAACGTCGTATCTCCATGAGCTCGAGCGTATCTTCGGGCCTCCCTTCTCCAGGCTCGTCGTTTCTTCATCCGGTCGAGTTCTCGGACTCGAAAACTTTCCCGGAACTTCAACGGAGCGAACTGGTAAGTTCCTCGTAACGTGTAATCTTACTTTCCCGATCGGACGAGCGTTGGTGCTTCGTTAGAAAATTCAACGTGAAAAAAAAAAAAGGGAACGAAATAATAATCGACGAAACGACGAGAACGGGCAACTGACGAATTTCCGGAAGCACGGTGCTTCCGAGAAATAAACAAAGCCTAAAGAGGCCCGTCGAGTCTGACGAGCGAAACAAAAAAAAAGAAAAAAAATAAAGATACCGCCGCGTGTGGGTTTACGAAATTCTATATGACGCTCTTGCGACCTTTCTCATAGGTCACGTGTCAAACGATTTTGCTTTTTACTCCCGTTTACCGTGTGTCGATTTTATTTCTTTTTTATTGAATATTTCTTATGATGTTTTTTTTTTAATTGTTTTTTGTTTCATTCGTGAGAACTATCACGATCGCACTTTCTTAGGCGATTGTTCGAGCCCGCCGATCAGCTGACTTTTCGACTGATTTTTGGGAATTGAAATTTAAAAAAAAAAAAGGGAAGAAGTAATTTTTGTAAAATGAGAAAAAAATCGTTGGAATGCAAAAAAATATCCGAAATATATTTTTTAAAATAAAAATAAAAAATAACTGTCATTTTTATTTTTAACAACACCTTTCCATTTTTGTGAAGAAAAAAAAAAACAAAAAATGTTTCGACATTTTTTTTGTTGCTTTGCAATGGTTTTGTTCTTCGTCAGTTTTTATCGTTACTGAAAACTTTTTTCTTCGACCGAACCCAAACAAACCCAAACAAAAAAATCAACATATCCATAAAAATTGAAATAACGAGAAACGAAGAAAAAAAAGAACAAATTTTTAAAAAATTCCATTATTTCTCTCAACCAAAATGATGAAAAGACAAAAAATCGTATTTTCGTTTTCCAACGTTGCGTCGCTTTAGAAACGTTGCCACGCGCGATTTCACGACGTGGGAGAAAGAAAAAAAATCTCGTCTCGATCGTTCCTCGCTCGAGACCGCATTCGACTCGCGTCAATGTTTATTTGCAAATGCTACGTCACCGATAATCCCCGCGATCCTTATTCGACTGTCGCAACGGATCATCGATTTAACGAATATTTAATTACGAGAGCGCGGAGGCGCGCGTACGTGGCTATCGGGACGTATCGATAAGCCTACCTCGATTATTATTCTTTCGACGTTACTTACTTTGACGCACGCACTGCCCCGTATATAAACCGAGTGTCGCAAATGGCAAACGTATTTTTAGATAAACGCGCTTGTCAATTATTGCCCTCATATAAATAAATAAATGAATAAATACATAAATAAATAAATAAATAAATAAATATATTTAATATATTTATATATTAATAAATATTTATATTTATTTATTTATAAATATTTATATTTATATTCATAAATATATTTATTTATAATAATTCATTTATTAATAAATAAATAAATATATAAATATATTTTGGTTTGCATAAAATAATAATAAAAAAAACCTTGATTTTTCAAACATAGCAAATACCGCATTCACGCAACATTGGAAAATTATTTTGCAAATGAAAATTCAATGTTGGTAGATGGTGGGTTTCCGGTTGCTTCGATCGTTTGAATTTTTCGAAGAATTCGTTGGTGCGCTATGCACCGCTGAAGCGAGAACGGATGTTGAATCCTCTTATCAACTTCCCGCGAACTGTTATCACTCCTGTCGCAGATGGCAGAAATAATAATTATAACAATGATTTATTCTCTTAGTTATAATAATAATTATTATTATTCTACCGTTATTATTGTAGTTCGAGTTATTTATTAAGAAAATTATAAAATCATGACTCTTTATTATTATTAAAAAAAAATAATTGAAGAATTAATAGGAAGACGTGAAATATATTATCATTTATTAGTAACAATAATTTTTCTTTTCTATAATAATAATAATAATGCAATAATTAATTGATTATATTATTATTTTTCAATAATTATTTATTCACCATTTGTAAATTCTTATCGAAAAACATTTTCCAAATTTTCCATTCAATCGTTCGAGTATATATTCGACGAATTTGTGTACCAAAATATCTTGATAATTTCTACACAATTTTTATTCTTCATTTCCAGCCATAACGAGTAAAAAAAAAAACAAACAAAACAAAGCTTTCGCAAATAAAAATAATTGTTTAAATATTAACGAAATATGTGAATTAAAATTAAAAAAAATAAAATAAATAAGAAAGACATTTACCAAATGTAACAAATAAAATATTAAGTATACAAATATAAACAAGTCATATTTTTACATAATAACTAATTTGTATTAATGAATTTTCATCTAACAATATAAAAAAAAAAACAACGACAAAAATCATTAATTGTATCAATAAAATATATCAAATAAACGAAGGAAACAAGAGAATGGAAAAACGATGCGAACTTAAGCCCCATGCTTGAACGCCTCAATCAGGCATTGACCCATATCTATACGCGCAAAAACATATTGAATTTCGCGGTTGTATCGAAGTTTGACTCGTGAGGTTCGTCGACCCGTCAACGCGGTGTATTTACATTCGCGTATGCGTGGTATCTGTCTGTCATGAAAAAAAAAGAACAAACAAAAAAAAATGACAAACAAAACGATTTTGTCGTTTTTTTCTCCTCCTCCCCCCCTCCTCTTTTCCTCTTTAAAAACCCGAGAAATTTCGATGCCTCGACGAGACCCCCGATGAATGAGAGTTTGTTTGTCGAGTCGAATTACGAGATAAAAAAAAAAGATTCCCGTGGGTATTACTCCGTTGGCGTATTGCACTTTGATAACGCGCGAATGATGAGTGGGAGGGATCGTTCTCGGAGTCGAACGACGAGAGTGTGTGGGATGATCACTCGGTTGATCCTCGTTCACTCGCGTTTCCCCGAACGTTCGATTTCTTCGAATAAAACTTTTCGTATTTTCGAAAAAAAAGAAAGAAAAAAGAGAAAAAAAAATCGATAATTAAAAAATGAAGCATCGAGTTCGATGAACAGTAGGTATATTTTATTTGCATTGCTCGACGATCGATGCAATAATAATAATAACAAAATAACAAAAAAAATATTATTGATGAAAAATTCAATAATGATTACTGATAATTACAGTGATAAAGGTTAGTGATAGTTATAAATGAAAGTAACGATAACAGTAAAAATAAACAGGAACGATTACGACGACGATTATTTCAAATAATGATGATGATGATTGTTAATAATGATTATTAATTATTAACATCCATTTTCCCTATAAAAACAAAGAAAATTTTAACAATTACGAATATAATAGTTATTATTATTATTATTAGTCTTCGTAATCAATGAACTTTTTTGAATAGTCATAATTTTGCAGATCTAACAACAACAGCAGTAATAATAATAACAATAATAATAATAATAACAAGTCCCGATTGTTTCCGGAAATAATATTTATAACGACACCAATTGATCGTTGTTAATATTGAACTATAATTAATTCTAAAAAACAACAACAGTAATTATAATAATAGTAACAAAATAACTATATCCATAAAATAAGAATAATAAAAATATATAAATAATTATTATAACTAATATTCACGATTGTTTCCGGCAATAATATTTATAACATCGACAACAATAATAATAGCAATAAAATAATAATGTATCAAATAAAAAGAATAAAAAGAATAATAATAATAATAAAGATGACGACGACGACGATGACGATAATGTTAAATACGATAAATTTGTGAGTAAAAAAGAATAATGACAAGGATAAATAGGATGAATTTGTAAGTAAAAAAGAATAATAATAAGAGTAAATAAATGAGGGAAGAGCGTATAAAAGTAAAAGAGAAAAGGAAGAGTAGCGTGCGTGCGAGGGGGGATCGAGATGGGTTCGCGCGGCGTTGACTCGCAACACGTTTAGCCTTGCCCCCAGGCACCCTCGGAACTGCACAGAGGCCTCGGCTCGGTCGCGGCCTCCCCGCGAACATTTATACCCCGACTAATACTCGTTGATAAAGCCACGTGTCCGGGGGCGCGCGCTTCACCCGCGAAAAAAAAGATTTCGCTAGTCTCGAGACACGTAACAGAGACCGCAAAAGAGTCGCGGATACGAGAAGACCGGGAGGAGAAGCGCTCTCTTAATTAGGAGCTGCGGCAACTCCCTTCAACTTTATTACCGTATTTTTTTTTATTTTTTTTTTTATTATTTTCTTTTTTATTTTTATTTTTTTCCTCATTTTTTTTTATTCACGCGACATTCGACTACCAACGTCTCAAGGTCTTTTCACGATTAGGCGAATAGACTCGCGAAACCGATTCTTATTTTTTCGCTGTTTTCGAAACGGTCGTTTTTTTTTTATTTTTTTTTTTATGACGAATTATTTCTGTCATCGGAGAATGAACGCTGCGAATAATTGAATCGTACGTTCTCTATTTTTGATATTATTTTTGTAATTGTTTGAAAATATTTGAAACGATTTTTGAAATTATTTTAAATATTTTCAAGTATTTTTTAAATGATTTCTATTTTGAACATTTTTCGACGTCTTTTTTTTTTGCGAATTTTTCGGGTTTTGGTTAAGATCGTTTTCGTAGGAAAAAAATTATCAGAGAAAAAAAAAATCTTTCGACGATTATTGTTCAATTAATTCACGAAGTAAAACCGATACGTTCGAACCGACGATGAATAATTATTTTACGATTATTATTTAACGAACCTTGAAGCAACAAAAAAATTACAACAAAAAAAACGCGAACGTTTTTGAACAATTAAAAAATAAAGCAAGCCCAAATAAATCAACGATAAATAAAATAAAAAATATGCAAACATTTAAAAATTACTTAAAATTCACCGGACGAACAAAAAAATTCGAAAATTCCGTAAAGTCTCAAACCAGCGATAAACAAATTTTAATTGAAGAAAGGAAAAAAAAAAATAAAGAAAATAATGAAAATATTGAAAAGTGGGAGATAAACGCCGAGAACAATGATACGTCACGGTCCTTCGTGAATCGTATCGGGACACGTTGGAAACGCGACTAAGTAGGTAAAGCCTCGTTGCACACCGGCAGTAGAAAAAGTCGGGCTGCGGGCGGACGTCGATCGACTCGCTTTTTCTCTAGGCACGTATACGCTACGTGCGAGAGGAATTGCCAACAAAAAAAGAAAAGGGGTCTCAGAGACAGAGAGAGAGAGAGAGAGAGAGAGATATACTCTTCGAGGATCTCCGTTGCATTAGGCGAGAAAAAAGAGTGGAAAAAAAAGGAGACAAAGAAACAAAGGAAACTTTCCGGGATGCGAAAGGGAGAAGAAAAAAAAAACATACACACCGTGGTACGAGCACTGCGGCGCGCTGCGTCGCAGTTTCACTAACGGAGAGTTTTCTCGCCAGGTCGAGTGAACAAATACGAGCACGCCCCGGCTACGAGGGAAAAAGGGGATGAACAGGGGTCCTGGAGTTGCAACGGCTTATCATACGCCTCTCGTGTCCTCTATGATTCCCCTCCACTCCCCCCCTTTTTTTTCCCTCCTCAAACTAAATTTCAAGCCAGCTTTATATTTATTTTGAATATTAACTTATTGTATTTATTCATATTTATTTATTTTTTTATTTTTTTTAAATATATAATATAATTTGTAATATAATTTATATATAATTTTATATAATATATAATTTTTAAATTATTTTATTTATATATAATAAATATTTATTATAATATTATAATAAATATTGTATTTATTTTTTATATTAATTTAATATTATATTAGTTTTAATATTAATATTTGTGAAATTGTTATTTCGTTTTCCTTTGATCGTTAATTCCGTTTTTTATTTTGGTGAAATTTTTGTATTTTTTAAATTTATTTTTGTATAATTTTTTATTTATTCAATGTAAGGTTTTTTTTGTATTTTTATTTGTTTTCTTTTGGTTAATTTTGTATTTTTGATTATTGTTGGATTGGTTTCGGCATTTTTGTATGATTTATACATTTGTTGTTGTTATTATGTTGTCCGATAGTTTGATTAGGGCATAATAAAATTTATCGTCACCCTCTCTGCCTCCCACGTCTACATAAAATTGCGCGTCACTCCGCTAAGTGGCATTAACAATTTATGGAGGCGAAAGAAAAAGGAAGAATGAAAAAGGATGATGCGACAACGAACGGAGGAAGTCTGGAGAGATGCGAAATCCTCGAAATCGGTCGGGATAATAGCAGCGATGAGTTTTATAATTTTGAACAAATGGAGAAGAGAATTATTATACTTGGTGTAATAATACTTTTAGTTTATTTATTCATCAATTTGGAATCATTAATGACGGTGAGATTATTAAAAATGGGGATATTTTTTTATCGGGTAGTTGGAACGAATGTACAAGCGGTGAGAAAACTGTGCCCGATTTTTTGTTTCAAATGGATCACGAGCAATCGTAGGGACCATAGAATAGGGCAGGATATACACTTTTTTTTCGAGCCGCGATAATCGTCCTCCTAATCGATGTACAGACGTAAGAAATTTGCCCAACATTCTTCGATCATTGCACTTTCGAATAAAAAAAAGTTTAGTGAAATCGGATAAATAGTTTCCGAAAAAAAAATTCCCAAAATTCATCTCTCTTATCGTCAAAAAAAGGGAGCACACTTTTTTCGTCGGCACGCGATAACAAGCCTTCCACTTAATGTACATTAATGACAATTTTTCTCAACATTCTTCAATCTCTACACTTTCGAATAAAAAAAAGTCTAGTCAAATCGGATTTATATTTCCCGAAATAAAAATTTCCAAAATTCATCTTTTTAATTATTAATAAATGGAAGACACTTTTTTCGTCGGCCCACGATAACAGGCCTCCCAGTCAACATACGTTGATGAAAATTTTTTTTAGCATTCTTCAATCTTTACACTTTCGAATAAAAAAAAGCTTAATTAAATCGGACGAAAAGTTTTCGAAAAAAAAAAATCGGAAAACTCGTCTATTTTTTCTGTCGCATTGTTGGGTGTGCCCCGATAACTTTTCTTTCACCCTTGGCCCTTCTGGTGCTCAGCGAGATGAAAAAAAAAAATTAGTCGGCCGAGAGGCTAGGAAGAGGTTGGCCCCGACGTCCGTGGCAAGTTGCCAGCGTCCCGACGCTCGCGTACCACGCGTTTGGATGAACAACCCCGGCACTTTACCACCCTTGAAGCCTCTCCTTCTAGCTCGTCGCTGTCGCGAAATGTCCAATCGTTATCAGCGGAATCCTGGCTGCCGTTTGGTCCCTCGCCTTCTCTACGAGAGCCCTTAAATTGCGTGCGCGAAGAAATTCGTGCCAATTCCCCCCCCCCCCCCCTCCCCCCACGAATTTTTAGCTTGTCCCTCGAGGAATTTCTTCGGTCCTTTTTGCCGGAAGGCTCTTTGACGTACGATTTTTTTTTGTTTTTGTTTTTTTTTTTTTTTTCGTTACGTGGATGGCTGTACATTTAAGGGGGTGGAAGTAAAAGAGTCAATCGTGTGCAGGCATGCGGAGAGTCGATATTTGGTGGAGTAACATTCCATTGTTTTTTTTTGTTTTTTTTTTTTTTTTTTATCATCTCACTGGTATGTATCGGTAAATCCCGATTGGCCGAACGTACCAGCTTCCACATTTCACCGATGTTTTCTTTTTTTAGATTCTCTTCGCTGCCGGAAATTACGATTTTCTCACTCGAGCCTCTCCCCCCCGATAAGGGTGGTTTCCGGAAGTTGAATATCGTTGCCAATTTTTTCGCGGCCTTTTTTTTGGCTATTACGTATGCATCAATTGAATTAAAAAAAAAACATGTTAATGTCTTTCGCACCGGAGGAACGATTTTTTAAAACTTTCAACTCCCCGATAAGGGCGTATTCCGGATGTTGAATATCGGTGCCAATTTTTTTGTTGTGTCTTTTTTGGTCATTGTTAATATATAAAGGCGATTTAAAAAAACGAATAAATAAAAATTCATAAAAAATAAATAAATAAAAATTTATAAAAAAGAAATAAACACAAATTTATAAAAATAGAAATAAATAAAAATTCATAAAAAATAAATAAATACAAATTTTGAACATTTCCAACAACGCGAACTGCAAATCCATTTTTGTTTTTTGTTAAAAACCATTTTGTAGTGCAAAAGTTGAGGATTTTGTCTTGGAAAAAAAAAATTAGCATGGAAATTTATTTGAATTCCGATTAATGAATAATTCGGTGATGAATTTCCACGTTTTAAATGCATTTCGGGACTACTACGAGACCTGGGAAAATTGGTGCTCGAATTTGGGGCGAAACGAGGCACGAGGGTATATAGTTTTAGACGTTTTCCCGGTGAACCTCCTGCTATTATTGTAAGAGACGTATAAATCTCTGTCCTACGGAATCTCTTTCTCTAATTTGTATCGGACGGGGAAACGCGGGGCGAAAATAATCGTCCGGGTCGTACCTCGCGATCGCTGAGATAATGAGTATCATCAAGGCGAGAGCGTTCCTTTGCGCGAGAATTTTGTCGTTTTTCCGAGCTCCGTCAGAAACGACGAATTGTCCTGTCATATATGGTCCAGTGACATTAAATTTCCTTAATTTCCGGATTATTGACGTTTTCAAAAAACTCAATTCATCGGTCCCACAAAAATGATAAATTAATCCAGTAAATTATTATGTTCGACACAAAAAATTAACAACTGCAAAAGTAGATAAACAATATTTTATAAATAGACAATTATTATTATTTTTTTTTCAATTTATAAAAATCAAAAAATCAATTTACTTGTTCGTATTTAATGAACGATAATTTAACATTACATTATTATTATTGATATTATTAACGAAACGAATAATTGTATTGTCGAGTAAAAAGATAAATATTGATTCGTTCAAAGCTGTAAATAAATACGAACGATCTTGATCAACGGAATTTTAATATATTTATTTATAAAAATTAATCTACGTTTCAACTAAACTTTCTAAAAAATATCAAAACTGCGGTTTCGCAACGATATAACGAATCCGTAATTTTCACCGGTTAAATTGATGGTCGAACAGAAATAGCGAGTCAATTATTTTCGACGAGTAGAATGCAATCTTTCACCTTCTCGCGAAGAGTTTCGATCTACGAATCGCGTTCGATCAATCGACGAATTATTCTCTCTGCGTCTTAAGAACGACGAGAGCGTGAATCGTCGTTGGATTCGAAGTCGTATTCGGTCTCGTGACGTTTCGTCGGAGATCCCCCCTCCCCCTGCCCCTCTCCACGGTCGACTCGTCGTCACATAGCGAGATTAGCATTTGGATCTCGCGCCAACTATCGCGCTTAATTATAATAGTCCCGCTCGCACGTCTCATCTCCTTATACGCTTCCAAGCCCACGTACGTATCAACGTACAACGGCAGCAACAACAAAAAAAAAACCATCGTCACAAAGTGGAGGGAACAATATTTTCTTTTTTCCTTCCCGTATAAAATGTCAAGCTAAGGGATAAAAGGGGTTCAAGGTACACATGGGGCGATCAGATAGGTGGTCCGTTATTCACCCTTAATAAGGGTGCTCTATACGAGTGGAAAAAGGGGACCGGGGGGGGGTGACGATGATGATAATTATGATGATGATGATAATGATGATGATGATAATGATGATGATGATGATGATGATGTTGATGATGATGATGATGATCATGATGATGATGATGATAATGATAATGATGATGATGATACTGATGATGATAATGATGATGATGATAATGATGATGATGATAATGATGATGATGATGATAATGATGATGATGATAATGATGATGATGATACTGATAATGATGATGACGATGACGATGACGATGATGATGATAATGATGGTGATGATAATGATGATGATGATGATGATGATGATGAATGATGATGATGATGATAATGATGATGATGATAATGATGATGATGATAATGATGATGATGATAATGATGATGATGATAATGATGATGATGATAATGATAATGATGTTGACGATGATGATGATGATAATAATGATGGTGATGATAATGATGACGATGATGACGATGGTGATGCTGGAGTTTATTATACTCGATTTTACTATTGGGCAAATTAACGAATTATAACCATGTATAGTGAGAATTACATTAATGTATAATTAATCAACGAATATAGAATCTATAAGCTTATCATTGAAAAATATAAATCGTATTTGAGATAAATAACACAATAATGAAAACAATGAAAAATCACGAAATAATGAATAAATAATAATATAACAGAAATACCAAAAGAGAGAGAGAGAGAGAGAGAGAGAGAGAGAGAGAGATAATGATGAAGACGAAAGATTTCATTATACCAGAGTGCCCTATCGGAAACATAAACAATAATATCGACAACAATAATATCACAGACAATTTAAATACAGATAATTAAATTTAAAACTATCGTCGCGAAGTAACTATACAAATAAAAAAATTAATAAATATACATGACAAAAAACAAAATAACAATTATTATTGCAGAGAGAGTCGGGGAGAGGAACCTTTCGCGAGAAAGAGAGAGAACGAGAGAGAAGGTTGGGGGGGGGGGGGGGAGGGAGGGAAATTTTTCTCTCGTCCTATAGACGTGAGATAGCGGTGGGCGAGAGCTATAGCTGCTCTATACCGTTCGCAATTTTCACGTCGATAAATCGCTAAAAAAGGGAGCATATCCGACTGCTTGTATAGAGCGCCAGGAAGAAACTGCTCGTACGAGCTTCCTATCGGAGCTCATTCCCTCTCTCTCTCTCACTTTTTCTCTCCCCCTCCCGCCGCGGTTTTAAACATGCTGTTCATGAATACCGTAACAACCACGCGGACCAGCAACTACGACAACGTTGTAATCCAACCTCTCGCCCTCCCCTCCGCCCTCTCCTCTCCGCCACCCCTTTCCTCTTCGCGTTACGAGCTTTAAGTTTATTCTTAGTTCGATCGTTGCCTCGAAAGTTGCGGAATAATAAAAATAAGAGTGAGGTACGATCAGCAACAAAAAAAAAAAGGGGAGGGGGCAGAGAGTGATGGAGGATAGGAGGGAAAGGCGCAGGTATCGTAAAACAATGCTGGGAGGACCGAGAAAGGGAAACACGCTTTAGGGGTTCTTTACGATTTTTTGGTCGTTCGTTTTCATTTTTTATTTTTTTTTTTACGATACTTTTTTTTACTGTTATTTGATTGATCTTTTTCTATGTTTATTGTTATTTGTAACTTTGGAATAATCGTATAAATAATTAGAGCAACAAAAATAATGTTAATGTTAAAAATAATAATGATAACAATAATAATAATAATATTAATAGTAACGTTAATTATATTAACAATTAAAATGATAACAAGAGCTTCACGAAAAATAATAATATTCGAAATCTTGAAAGCAACGATAATGAAAATAATATTAATAATAGAAACGTGTTTATTGAATTTTTATTTTATTTTTTTATCATAATTACTTCGTTAATTATTGTGTAATTGAAAGTACGGTTAGAAAATGATAATGAGAACCTTCCCTAATTGTCGTTTTCGTCATCGCAATCGTCACAAAAAAAATGACTGATCGGGTAGCAATAATTAGTCGCCGCCTGGTAATCGCTGAAAAATTGTCCTCGCGCGAATCGATCTCTTATGTACACTCGCAAGCTATGGTCCATAGGCCAAGAGCTTTCTCGATACAGCTCGCGTTTTTATCAGCAGTTGGTAAACAAGCTCACGGTTGGTAAGGTAGAGACCTAAGGGCCGGGTTGTCAAAAATCTGTACTCGGAACACCGAGCCTTTCATTTTTTTAGCGTTTCTTGCACGATTGACAGTCGATAAAGAGGGAACTGATATTTCGCGGTTACCCGCGGTCGGTTCCTGCTCGTCGGTCGGTAATAGCGAGCTCACTTTTATCAGCAGTGGATAAATAGGGCGCGCGAGGAAAAAAGATAGGATTTTTCTAGTTATTCGATTTAATTTATTATTTGCTATCATTTTTTATTATTCAATTAAAAAAAAATTTATCGATATTTTCATACTTTACTCTAGAGTAAATTGAAATAAAAATTAATTTCAATATGAAAATTCACTTTATTAGAAAATTAAATTTACTTCGTTTTAATTTTTTTTACAAATCATACTTTTAAAAAATGAAACTTTATTATAAAATTTTACGATAATTGATCTTTCATTAAAAAAAAACAATAAAATTAATTACTTTATAAATAATATTCGCCTCGTAAGGAAAAGCAAATAAACGGATGAAAAAGAGTTTCTTTTTTTTATTTTCCTCCGCTTCGTGCGCAGTTTATTTTATTTTTATTTTTATTCCGGTAAATAATTAGTTCACGCCTGCAATTCTGTAGGATTGGTACCGACATTGTCGGAGGTGTGTTCGGGTCTGTTCGAGGAAATTGTCCGGGACATCCGTGGGGGATAAATGGACTGGGGAATGGGTGCGTGTCGGCGAGCATTGTTTTTCATCATTAAACGCACGTCTCGTTAATTCGAACGATAGGAATAATAAAATTGTGATAACGCGGTAATAACTTTTCGGGCTTTTTTACACTTTCACCTCCGTCCAGGTTCCCCAATATACGCGGCGGATTAATTAAAATGTCTTTCTCTAAGTTTACGAATATTTACGAGGAGAAAGAGGGGGGGGGGGGATTGCGTAATTAACGCGAAAAAAAATGAGCCTCGTGTGCGTGTCCGTTATTCGTGAAACGCTCCACTTTGACGTCACCCGTGAACAATCGTCTAGAGTTTAATAATCTTGCGTCACGTATCATCATGGATTTTTCAAAAATGAAAAAAAAATATATATATGTAAAAATAGCAAATTTTTACAATTTCTGAAAAAAAAAATTTCGCTCTGCAACGTAGGGTTTTTGTTTACGCGATTATTTATTTTTTATGGGATTGAAGTTTGCAACGTTCACTCGCAATTTAATTATTTTTACGATTCCTTATTTTTGTCGGTACGAAAAAAATTAAATTTCACTTTTTTTTGTAAAAATAAAATAAATAAATAAAAATGTTGAAATATCATTTCAATCGATTTTCATCGAAAAAAAAAACCTTCTCTTTTTTTACCTTTTCCCTTTTTCTTCCTCCCCCATTTTATTTTTCTCCCATTTCTCTCTCTCTCTCTCTCTCTCTCCGTATCGAGTCCCGTCTTCAATCGCCGGCCATTAATTCGTTTACCGTTGCAGAGCATCGAAATCAAAGAGGGAAATTCCATCCTCGTTCACGTTCCTCTTCCGCATCAATCTCTCGGTTTCACCGTTTTCCCTGTGCCCCCTTCTCCTTCCCCTTCCATCTTTCCCGATCTTCGAGTTCGACAATTTTACACCGTGGAGTCGAGACGAGACGAGCTCGTCTGGATTTCCGTCTTGGCAATTAATTTCATGGCAATTTACCCCACGGGGAATGATTCGAGGTCCGACGCGACACCAAAACTGCCTCGATCCTGTTTTCACTTTATTATCGTTCCATCGGAATCCTCTTCACTCGAAAATTCGATTGAAAACAAAAAAAAAACATTAAAAAACAACAAATTAAACAATAAAATTCTAAATTTGGTTTTTTGGGTTTGTTTGGGTTATAAATTTGGTTGTTTAATGAAATTAAATTTAATTCTATTTAATTTTTTATTATTTTTTTAAAATTTAATATATATATATATATTTTTTTTAATTACTATTTAATTAAATTAAATTAAATTCAATTTAATGAAAATTAATTTAATTAAAAAGAAATCTAAATTGAATTGAATTAAATCTAATTAAATTAAATAGTAATTAAAAACAACAAAATAAAAAATATTCAACAACGAAAACGTCACCGTAAGTGTTGTCTCTGGAAATTCAATCGCGATCATTTTTTTCTTTTATTTTTTCAAAGCAGCAACAAAAAACAAACCCAAACAAAAATAGCAACGAAAAACATTGAAAACGTTAACTCCGACGCCTCTCGAAATTCAATAGCGAAAATTGTTTTTATTTTTCTTTGTTTTATATTTTTTATCAGCGCGTGTTATCACCGATGCGGTTTGCGCGATCAACGGGGAAAGGTAATTGGTCCGGGCGCGTGTTACGTGCCTCGCTAAGCCACCGGAAGTGACGTATAGTATACGTAAATATATATGTATTTATACATACCTGTATGCGCGAGCGCGAGCGCGTAGTCTCCTAGAGATATTTTCTTGGAGCCAAATCGAGTTGGTGGTCGTTGAGGGTAAGAGATCCACTTCTCCGGGTTGGACTTTCTGAGAGGGAATCCTTGTAACCTCGTGACCGTACTCGAAGTCGAATACCCTGGATCTTTATCACTGAGTGCACCGACGATCTCGTCTCTCGAGTCTTCTATCCGTTTCCACTTTATTCCTTCCTCAGTGATGAAAATGGATACAAATGGAATATCGCCACCACCCAACGTATCCACGTTCGTAGAATTTTCTTGAATCCAATCCTCGATTATTCGTCGTGATACATTTTTTGCGGAATTTTTCATTTGTTTTTTATTTTTATTATTATTATTTTTTTTTTATTTCCTATTGTTTGATGTTTGATTATTTTTTTTTTCAGTTTTTTTACAATTTAAAATAGTTTCGGGCAATTGGGGAAAGGCAAAAATTATAACAAAATAAAACATAAAGTTTCAAGAAAATAATACGTAAGTGATGATCCAAGAAAAAATACCAAAACTGGAAAAAAAAATACAAATAAAAACGCAATGTGAACGAAAAAAACGCAATATGAATTTTGAAGAAAAAAAAGAAGAAAAAAAAACGCGAGATTAACCAAAAAAACGTAATACAAACCGAAGAACGCAATATGATTTTTATAAATAAACCAAATAACCGAAATAACCAAAAAAACAGCAATATGAATTTTACAAAAGAAAAAAAAAAACAAAAAACCGAAATAACAAAAAAACAGCAATATGAATTTTATAAAAAAACAAAAAACCGAAATAAACCAAAAACCGTGATATAAACCAAAAAAAAAAAACGCTATACTAATAAAAAAAATTCGATATGAGCCAGAAACAAAAATGCAAAAGCAAAAATACAAAAGAGAGAGAGAGAGAAAAAGAGAAAGAGAAAGAGAGAGAGAGAGAGAGAGAAAGAGAGATGATGATGATGATGATGATAGAATTTATTATGCCCTAGCGTACTTTCGGGCAAACGGATGGATAAATCATACAATAACAAAAAATAAGAAAAATTGGAACGCCCATGGAATATAAAGAATATAACAATAGTAGCAAAACCAATGCAATGATAATAATAATAAAATAATAATAATAATATAATAATAATAATAAAATAATAATAATAATAACAACAATAATAATAACAACAACAACAACAACAACAACAACAGCAACAACAACAACAATAATAATAATGATGATAATAATGATAATGATAATAATAATGAAGGATAACAATAATAATAACATAAAGCAAGTAAAGTAAGAGAGAGAGAGAGATAGAGAGAGAGAGAGAGAGAGAGAGAGGTAAATAAGAGTGTCGAGTCGGTGGAACGAGAACGAGAAAGGAGCCCGTGGGGAATTGGAGCTACTTCCGGTTCGCAGTCACACACAGGGCTATTTTCACGAGAGGAGGGGGGAGTTTGGGTCGTTTACGGGCGGTCGGAAAAGCAGACCGGAAAGAGAGAGGGACAGTAGTGGAATACGTAAGTAGGCCCCGGGCTAAGCGAGAACACGAGAGAGAAATATATATATACATATATAAAAACAGAAGGGAGAGAGAGAGAGGGAAAACGTCACAAAAATGTAAGCGGAGAAAAGAGCCTCTTTTGCGAAAGGACTGGAATATGGAAGCTCGCGTAAAACGACGAGCGAAGAAGACGAAGAAAAAAAAAAAAGTGGCGGGGGGGGGGGTAAAAGCCCCGTCTGGTTTTTTATCGCGTTTCTCAAGAGAAATTCGCCCATTGTAGCGAAGAGAAAAACACACAAAACGCGGTTGTTTCGAGTCCCCCGAAAAATTCGCGTGTATTTTCGTGACTCGAATTTTGCGACTCGCTGGTGAAGCAGGCGTGAACCAAAAAGTAACAAAGTCACCTCGATTCGTCGGAACGTCGAAGCGTTTGAAATATTGGAGGAAAATTTATGGAAAGGTCTCGTACTTCGAGCTATCATTTTTTGTTTTTTTCTGTTTTTTTTTTTCTTGTCGATCGCAAAGGGAATTATGGAAACAAAAATATATAGATAATAATAGTTTTTAAGAGAAAACGCGAGGGTGATAAAAATTTGGGAAATTTGACTTTTGAAAATCTTTCCGGAAATTACGTAATTATTGGTGTTTTTTTTTTTTGACGTTTTTTTACGTTTTACAGAAAAATTGTTTTTTCAAAACCCAAACAAACCCAAACAAAGTCTCGGAGGTCTTCGTTATTTCGTTTCAAACCGAGGACCCGTGAGAACTAAGCCAATTTTAGGGCCTTAATTAATTCAGAAAAATTCTTTACGGGCCCGACGAAAGTCCTGATTCAATGACTCCGGAGGAAAGGCGCAATTACTTTTTCCCGAGTACCGTACTGGAGGCACTGGATACCAGCCGAATTTTAATATCCGATGTAACAATTACGCGAAACGTCTTCGTCGTATATTCATTTGTGAATAACTCTATTCTTTTTTCGTCGTATATTCATCCGTGAAAAAACACTTTTTTTTTGCTTTGTTTTTGTTTTTTTTCATTTTTCTTAACGTTTCCATATTTTTCATAGCGAGGGAAAGTTATACGAGGGTTGAAAATGAAATTTACGAGGGTCAGAACGGTGTCTGGAATTTAACGACGTATTCTTCCGGTGTTTACAACTGCAAGGAGAAAGATATAGAGATCAGGGGTAACAGCGAAGGTCCTACCGTTGGCCATTATCAATGCAGAACTCTCGCGGTTCTCCGATCGTTAAATTTTACCTTCCTCGTTTTCCCTGGGCGACCGAAGATTTATTCGGGCCATCGAGAATGCGTTGATAGTCTTCCAAAAGACGCTTCAACTACTCGTGTTCGCGAAGATAAAGAAAGAAAAAAATAAAAAATTTAAAAATTTAAAAAATTCGTCCGAATTCGAGCAGCGGAGAAGCGAAAAAAAAAAATAGATCGTTTCCTAGTAGAACAAACCGGCGTGTGGTCAGACGAGTCCGCAATTTTTTTTGTTTTACTTTTTTTTTTTCGACCATTGAGATCTTTCGGATATAACGACCGCAACGAAAATTTTCCAACGGCGAAACTATTCGGACATTCGTCGAGGGCTCGATGCTGACTGGGCTTGAAAAGTGGAACGATACCGCCTGTGGTCAGCCAGCGTACTCGACTCCCCCTCGAGCCACTAAATTCATCCGCAAAATTGTACACTCTCCGACCCAAATGTATTATTTTTTACACGTGAAAAGTGGATTTTTTGAAAATATCCTTTTTTTCTATTCTGTAAGGATTTTGTTTGGGTTTGTTTAGGTTTGTTTGGGTTATTTTGGGTTAGTTTAGGTTTGTTTGGATTTGTTTGAGTTATTCCGCACGGAATTTTGAAAAATTTGATTATTTCAAATATGACGTTTCAAAATATATGTATTTTTCACGAATTTTGAAAATTAATTTAATCGTTTTTTTTTTTGTGACTCGTTGAATTAAAGTCGAGTGATTTTTCACGAATTTTGAAAATTAATTTAATCGTTTTTTTTTTGTGACTCGTTGAATTAAACTCGAGTGATTTCTTCACGAATTTTGAAAAATAATTTAATCGTTTTTTTTTTGTGACTCGTTGAATTAAAATCGAGTGATTTTTCACGAATTTTGAAAATTAATTTAATCGCTTTTTTTTGTGACTCGTTGAATTAAACTCGAGTGATTTTTCACGAATTTTGAAAAATAATTTAATCTTTTTTTTTTTGTGACTCGTTGAATTAATGTCGAGTGATTTTTTAATCGAAAAAATAAGATAGTCGAAACACAGGAAATGGCAGAGTACGCTGAAAAAATGTTGAGTCCTTAAACCCTCGCCTAATAATCTTCCTCGATCCCTTTCCTACAAGGAACAAACTATTCTCGGTTTTCCGGGTCGTGGCGATTCCTCGGTTTCCCAATTCCACAATTCAGCCCTTGAGAGAATCTCCGGGGTCGTGTCGCATCGACTCCTCCAACGGGGTACACACACCGGGGGACTAGTTATTTTCTAACGCGTCGTGTCGGAGCATCGTGTTAGAGACTGCGCCGGAATTGCGGTTGGGACGTATCCACTAATACAGTCGACAGGAACGTTGCTCCTGAATTGAACTTCTCTGATTTCCTCGCTGACCTGTTTTCGCTACACGAGTCTTCTCGGGATTCGTTTCTTAGCTATTGGATTAAACAACCCTTGTTTCGTGATCCAACGTTGATTTCCCATCGGGTAAACTCTCGGAAGCTGGGAAAACATCATTTTTAATTCCCTCATGTTCGAAGCCCGATTTTTCAACAATGAAACGTTTTTTTTTGCAAACGAAAAGAACCAACCCATACCTTGATGAATCCTGAAGAGACCGAGCCCCGATTTTCCATTCCAAAGTTAACGGCCAACGAGAAAAGCGATTTTGAAAAAGTCTGTCGACGCAGTGAAAATACAACTTTAAATCCCCAAACGTTTAAAACTCGATTTCTCGAGAATGGAACATTTTTTTTCGAAATCGAAAAGAACCAACCCCTACCTTGATGAATCCTGAAGAGACCGAGCCCCGATTTTCCATTCCAAAGTTAACGGCCAACGAGAAAAGCGATTTTGAAAATGTTTCGATGTCGAATCGATCGCTCGTTTCAATACACATCTGCAATACTCACTTTACCGACTCGAAGTTTGTTCGGGTTTGTTTGTTTGGGTTTGTTGGAGTTCTTTAAAAGAAAAAAAAAAAAAAAAACGTACGGCTAAGAAAAACACCAATTTGGATGATTAGAGAGCATTCCGGGATCGAGGTTTAAGGGCGTATCGAATATCCCTTCGATTATCACGGAATTCCAGAAATTCTCGGTTCGCTTCTCGGTTCATCGGGCGGAGAGTGCCCATCGCTGTAATCTCAGTGCTTCGTAATTATCGGACCCGCTATCGAGTAATGTATCGGTCTATCGTATAATAAGGGTTCGCGGCCTCGAATCGGAAATTCATCATTGCTGAATTCAAATCCCTTTAAAACGCCAAAAATCTCGGAGTTTCCGTACAGGTGCAAATCCAACTTATTTTAAGCTCTTCTTTCGTTCAAATAAAAAATTGAATTTTATTGCACTCTCGATTATGGTTGAAGGATACGTTTTTTAGTTCGAGCAAACGGTCAACCAGAAATCTTATCTCCTCGACTAACGTTAGTAATTCTCAACGTTCGTTTCCATTGTTCCGCTCGATTCGCCAAGCCCTTCAATTTCCGGGCAGCCTTTTTACGTTTATACAGGGTGTCCGGTAATTTGACCTTTTCCTCGAGAAAGCTCGATCCAAAGGTCATTTCGATCGCATCGAGCTCGAGTCAAAAATAATTCAGTAATTACTTCAATAATTACTGAATTATTTTTGTTTTTCGATTTTATTTTTTTGGGAAAATTTTCAGGATCGTTGCTTAGGACTATATAAAAATAATTTGAATAAAGTGGCGCTCTGAAAAAAATGATAAAGATAATGAGTAAATTAAAAGAAAAGAAATTGTCATGATTGGAATTTAGAAAAACTTGAAATGAGTATTATATTTAGACGTTTAGTGTTATATCGCAGTTTTATGTCTATGTATTTTTATACCTCGAAGCAAATACACCGTTTAATTTAACTTGAATTCTCCATTCCTAGGGAAATGTATCAAACAAACATTCGAGAAACATTTTTTTGCATTTTCTTAGTCTAGTTTTGTACTCTCGCGAAAAATTCGGGCATATTCGTAATCAGCGGAAAATTTCCGATCAAATAGACCCTTTTAAGAGTTTAAAAACGAAAAAAAAAAATTTTTTCGACTTCCCCCGGCCACTTTCCCAGAATCTTGAAAATCACGAAATTTCAAAAGGTCGTAGGATGAGCTTCTCTTGTGGAATGGGGATACATTTGGTGGGTTTGGAAAAGGATTTTGCCTGACT
>JAPYZI010002049.1:0-26459 GCA_030523105.1 Ophioninae sp. A BG-2022a | reverse complement strand
GCGATTTTTCAAGTGGACTTTCCGGGAAAACTGTACGAGATATCGATACGAATCCAACGCCATTATTTAAGTTAGGCAAAAACCTTTTCCAAACTCCCCCAATGAACTTCCAGAGGATATCAGAAGCTCACTCTACGACCTTTTGAAATATCGCGATTTTTGAGATTCCGGAAAAGATGGCCGGGGATATCGAAAAATATTTTTTTCCGCTTTTTCACTCTTAAAAGGGTCTGTTTAATCGAAAATTTTCTGCTGATTACGAATATGCCCGAGTTTTTGCCGAAAGTGCAAAATTAGAGTGGGAAAATGGGAAAACCAATTCTAGAATATTTTTTCCACGTTTTTCCCCCGCAATTTTGGATTTTCCGGGAAATAAATGGTATATTCGTGTTCAGGGGACAAAGTTACATAGAAATGGAGCAATAAAAAAATATTAAAAATCAAAAATTTTAATTTGACCCTAATCGGTGACCATGAGTGGGGAATACCCCCTTATTAGAGAAGACCACTGTCTAAACTTTCGATCTCAAAGGTATAGAAACAATTAATAAATCTTCATATTTTCTAAAACTGGCTTGAAAAAGAACCACTAACAGTTTTTTTTAATGATAAAGAATTAATAATTAATGAAGTGTACGAAACATAATAACCGACAAATACTTCTTGTTGCATTCTTTGAACTTCAAACCTGTAAAATGAAAGTGTAAACTAAAATTCAGTCATTCCTGTCAGTCAACTGTAAACTCGTTTACTTCGTTGCTTGCTCTGCCACACCCTAATCCTAGATTGACAATTAGCTAAATCATTGAAAATCGTGCTAAATCATAAACGAGCTATTCAAGAGAGCACGAGTGCTTTCGGGGCACACATTCCAAAAGCGATGCGTACAAATTGGCCGCATATTTCTCATTCTCGTATAATTCGAGCAAAGAGAATGAGGAGTGAAGGAGTCGAGGTAGTTCCCGCAAGGAACGAGAGTAATCAACGTCGCGACTGAGAAACTCATCGGGGGTAACGAACAGTCGTGAAAGATCATCAGACGTAGAATATGTATAATATCGTGCGTAGACGCATATTCAAATATTTAAGTATGTTCACACATACACGGGTCGGCACGGAATATGACATCTGAAACAAATCTAAATATCTCATATCGATATTTATCATATATGTTCATCAAAAGTGATAAAAACGTTGTACAAAAAAAAATCTTTTATAAAAAATACGTTCATAAGAATCAGCCAAGTTCAAATCAATAATAAAAACTAATTATTCTGGTCGACATAACTTCCAATTGAATCCGTATATGTCTAAAACGAGATTGCGAGAAAATAAAAATTAAAAATAAATCTTGTACAGCAGGAAACAAAAAAGCAACGATTATTTTTTTGGAAACTTCAAAAAGATCGTAAAGTATCAAAACGGAGGTGATTCGAATAATTGATGCAAAATATCGAAATATTCTTTTTTCTGCGTAATTTCTAACGCACCCTGTACTCATATATTTATATATCTAATAGTAATATATTTAATAATAATAAAATCAATTGAATTTTATCAAAAGCAATTTAACAATAGTAAAAATATATATACTTAGTAGAAAATGTATATACGAAGGGTGATGGAATACCAACACAATGAGTTAATTTATTCCTCATTGATCTCGTCTCCTAGACCCTGTACTGTCCATGAGTCCCTCGTGTCTCTTTAATATGACATTTAACACTGCAACCCAATTCGAACAATGTAATTCCATCATAGCAGCAATAATGATAGAGTATACTTGGAAGATACAACGTTTGGGATGTTTCCACCGCGAAGATTATTAAATTTCGTTTAACTCGCAATTCCTCAACGACGTCAAGCCAATCTTGTCTTTGAATTGCTCTCGCTGATAGTCATCAAAGAGTTTATCTTGTAATGAAATTTTAATAAAATGATTCGTTGGAGAATCATTATCTATTGAGGATTGTATACGAATGAAAAATTCGGGATACTCGTGTCTTCGAAAGCTTGTAGCAATTACGATGTGACGAGTGGTGATGCGGCATCTAGTGGCGAAAAATCGAATTATTCTTAGGATAATCCGTTCACTAGATATGACGCGGAGCTAGGTGATAAAACTAATTAATTTCAATTGAAAACGTACAAATCGGTGAAAATTCAATTCACGAAGAACTCTCCGCGTAAAAGCGAATTGAGTGGGCTGTGAAAGATTCCAAAAGTACTGTGTGTAAGGAGTTGGAAATGCGTTTCCACAACTTTTCTATTAACAGAATTAATTTATTTTGGAAATACGGAATAAACTGATCGATTAGAGGATTTGATGAAATCTGTGAAGACTCAGAAAATGAATTCAGCTTGGGCAGAATTCAGAATATTGAGAGGAAGGTGCGGAAAATGCGAGGTTAGTCTTATATCGATAATAATCCGGTAAAATTGCATTATGTGCTTGCATTCTTTCCAACCTTCTTCCCACGTAATAAAAAATGTTACCAATTTTATCACACGTTAACGATTTCCAAAATGAGTTATCCGTTAACAGAATTAGGATTAGTACCAGCCTGGCCACAAATTGGAATAATGCTTATTATATCACAAGGATTTGAACTTAGTCACATGGATATTTATAGCTGGCAGTCCTCCTATCGCTGATAAGATTTGCAGGCTCCGCTTTGACGGCAGATTTCAATTGCGATTTTCACCATTGTTTCGGATTAATCGAGCCAGGACGATGAATTAATTACCAAAATTCATCATTAGGATCGTTACTTTGTTTGGGTTTGATGATACTATTTGGCCTCTCGAACGCATGTCTAATGAACGAAATTCGTGATAGCGTAGATTCTCTTCGACGAACGAAAATGGTTCTACGAAAACGCAGATGTAGGCAGAGGGTTCGGCAACCTAACGAGGTAAAGTTGCTCGGAATACTCGGGAGAATTTTGACAACGTACAGTGTGTGCCGACATGTCCCATCGTATGTAGGGTCTCCCCTCTCTCCCACCCCTTGAAATAACAATAATATTATCGTTGCAATTAATCAGTGTGCCGCCCGGGCAACGTCGAAACTCATTTGTCTTGTTTCAATTACACGAGAGCGTTTCTCTCCCCCGCGAATCGCCCGTGGCACACTTGGCTTCTTGGACAATTTAAAATTGCTGCACTATTACGCGCGTATCTTTGTGCTATAGTTACGCTCAGCTCAGCGAACTAGAAAAGATAGCAGAAACTGAAAATCCGGAAGTGAGTGAAAGAAGGAAAGAGAGGAAGAGAGAAAGAGCGGCTGGGGAGAGGGGGAGGATACGAACTTCCCTTAACGTGACGTAATGACCATAACTTTGCATAAGAAAATGTCGTCCTGCGCAGCCTGGAGGACATTTTTTGTCCATTTTATTTGGAAAAGTTCTGTTGCTCCAGGACGACGGTTGAACGTCTGTTTCAAGAGGAACCGCGAATGCCGCGGAATATACGAAAACATTCATCTCTGTTTCTCTTGAGAAAACTAATATAGGAAAGTTTGCGTACATGTGCGACGGTTACTCGTGCTCTCTCGGATGACTACGGTCCTCAAGATCGTATTTCTCCGCGTCCCGGAGACAATTGAAGACGATGCAGTTACGCCGGAGTGTTGACGACCGAGAATTGAGTGGGTTCGCGACTATTCGTTACGTCACTCCGACGTATTATTTTCTCGCTCTCGCGGGTACTTTGGCCTCTTCGTAATAAGCTTTTATATATTTCTTTCTATGTGCGTACACGTATATAGCGCTTCTTCCGTTGTACAATCCAATACGAACATTCCAGTATTTCTAGGTGTTCTCGACGTTTTACAGGCTCGTACCCGCGAACAGACATATTTGATCCTCCAGACTTCGCGAATGAAGCTATTTGCTTGTGAAAAGTAGGTGTCATTCGGTGGAAATGACAGCGAGACATTTGTCACTGAAAGAGAAACGAATTACCAAGCTGATGAAACATCTCCGCAATACGTTTTGTTGCCCTTCTCTTGTTTCTTTTTTTTTTTTGTATGTTTATACTTCTCTCGTTGTCGCGTTTCGCTGCCCCTGGAATTGCCCATCATCACTCTCTTCCTTTCTTACCCTCGTGATCGCGCTATCACGCGATAATGAGAAATTGCGTTTTCCAACGTGTAACGAGGATATCGCACGCACCCGAGACAGCGAAAAATTGGCAACCAACTTTTCAAAGTAATCGCCCCGCTACGAGTAACTTGTCACTCTCGATGAGCTGCTTGATCGTTCATTGAAGATATTGAAAAGAAAGCACTTGCTTTTAATGCCGTTAAAGTTTGGATCGTGGTGAATTCAACGGAATCAAGTTTTCGTTTATTTTTTCATTCCTTCATGTTCTTCATCATTCGATACTTCAGTTGGAAAATTTGGATTCTAGACTTTTGATGACAATTCGATAAATACAACTGGCTGTAATGGAAGAGAAAACTCAGAATTCTAGACTCTGATTGCATGCCACATTGCTAGCGTAAATATCTTTTTTTTTTTCATTCTTGTACAATTTTTTGTTTTGTTGCGGCGTTTTTGTTGCGCGTTCGTTACGTTTTGAATTCAGCTTATCTCATGCCGTGGGACGCGGAACTGTGAAAAATAGAGAAAGAGACTGCAGCGATAAAACAACATATTTGGTACGTTGGAGCCGTTGAGTAAAAGGCGTAAACGTACGTATACAAGGGTCCGTGGGCGCTTGTATAAAAGTACTCGGTTCACGAGAGTTTTCCACTTCGAGGGCATCGAAGACAAAAGGTGGGGGAGAGAGTGGGCCAAGACGAGCGAATGATTTCCCTGAGACCGAATTTTTATTACGTGTAATATAGTGAGACAAGCAGGTAGCTGATTCACGAAAGATCTTTACCTTCCGTACGATATTTTAGTGTCGTAGAAAAGTGTCGGTGGAAAAAATCGATTTACTTTGTACCTTGCTCCCTCTTCGTTTTTCATAAGAGAAAATCGAGAGAGAGGGAAAGAGAGAGAGAGAAAGCCGTCTAAAACGTCTCCGAGAATCTATATATCTGCGTATGTAAGGAATCCCTATGGTGAGACGAGAAAAGGAAGATGACGACGAAGATGCGCAACTATGTGGCGTACTCCTAACGTCTCCTTATCTATAAGCTCATGCAAATGGCTAGCAGTTTGCCACGAGGATTTGCATACGCTTTGCCACGTCGATCTATGCCGGATCGTGTCTCAGCATAATATCGAGGACATTCGCCAGTGCGCACTCTCTCCCTCTCTCTCTCATCTCGCTCTCTCATCTCGCTAACTCTTTCTCTCTCTCTCTCTCTCGCTCTCTTTACCTCTTTACACGAGCACAGCCCTTCGTGTAATTTGGGTCTTCGTCGTCGTTCACTTAACGCGTCTTCCCTCGAGTTTACCATATGATTCGCTTTGCATCACCCGCTCCGTGGAACTACACTTGTCTCATGATGGTCATCGATTTAATTTTTGTTGTACGAAACTAGATTTTGTTCGTTTAGATCTCGGTATTTTCGTTGAAATATCTACCAACCCCTTAAGAGATTCTCGGAAGGCTCAAATATGATATTCTTAATTTATAGCTAATAGGCTGAGGATCAATGTTTCTATTCGCAAACCAATGCAGCCTCAATATAAAATTGTAATCTTCAGTTTACCCCCTTAATTGTTGATTTTCCAAAAATCGCTGAACGATTTTATGTTTAAATTTCAAGCGAAAGGTTAAATACGAATCTTCATTGATTTAACTTCAAAAACGTCGGATTTTCATACAGACGTACATCCTCTATTTGACCCCCTTAAAGGAAAAACTTCGTGAAATCTGTTCTTAGCGGATGCTTACGTCACAAAAGGTAACCACTATCAAAATTTCAAGTTTCTAACTCCAGCAGTTTTTATTGTGCGTTGATAGATCAGTCATTAAGTTTCGTCTTCATATATATAAAAAATAGTTGTTTTCCAAATATCGAGATTTCGAAATTATTTTTTTTTTAACGGTCGACTATATTGTCAGAACTTATCCGTTACAAATATATAAAGTCACCACAAAGGTAATACACAAACAAATTTTACATCTTAAAGTACAGTAATAGTCCGCTTTACGCGAGGGATACATTCCGCAAAAAATCGCGCTAGGTAAAATTCGCGTATGTCGGTGCTTACGTTTCAACATAATCAAAAGTTAAGGAAAAAAAAAAAAAATACAAATAACTTCGCCGCGAAATTTGAAATTCGCGCTAAAGCAAAATCGCGCATAACGGGGTCGCGTAAAGCGGGGTATTACTGTATTAGTGTAGATAGCGTAGATGTCATAAAAGAGCATTTTATCGGCTACAAAAAAGCTCCGAAGAAAGAAGTGTACGATCCCATCAAAGTGATCCCACTGAGAAAAGATAAAACTCGGACTAAATCGTGTTCAGTTATAATCCATTTTTTCCTCCGGTAGAAAATGCCTCACTTTTCCCGAGGTTGAAGGGCTCAAAAATGGACAAATAAAAATAATATCTTTCAAATACTCAACGATTGGTAAAAAATGATTAGGCGAATTGGACTATAATGAACAGTCTGGGGATTCGTGCGCAGTTGTAAAGAAGTCCCTGATTGTATCATTATCGTGGACGGCTTCGATTCTTGATAGGACGATCTAATTAAACGGCACCCGTATCAACCGGATTGCGTATGCTAGGGACCAAGTGGTATAGGCCAATTCTCGCAGTTTTAGGAACATTACGACTTCACCCCATTCTCCGAATCTTCGGTGTGGATTCGGTTGAAAGAGAGAGAGAGAGAGAAAGCGAATCGTTGGTGTGCCGCTGGGTGCATACCCGAACTAGGAATATCGGAAAGCGGAAATTCAGTGCATACTCGATACCAGGAAAGGTTCTGACTGCTCTGCGGATGTACAATGTTCGCAATGTATAAATGTCCATTCTGACCGAACTATCTGGCGAATGAGAACACATGTTCATTTGATTGATAATATGTAACAATTGAATTGAAAACACTGATAACAAAATGATAACGACAGTACCAATCTAGTGATTGCATTATTCTCTATTGAATTTCCATTTTCGGGAGAATCTCCCATCACCATTGAAGCGCGTGTCTTTCTCTTTGTCATCTAATCCGTTAGTGTACGGGATTGTCGCTTTGGCAACTGTGTTACCAACGTTGCTGCTGCTGACCGTCCAACGTTTGACGAATGGGACGAAGATTCATCAATGCATAATAACACACTGAGAGATAGCTACAACTAACGGCAATAACTGTACTCGTAAACGCACACACTCGATCGTTACCACGTTCGCTAGAATCCACTGGGCCACAGACCCGACAAGAACGTTATGTGTACACCAGTCATGCTCTATAATCCTATTCTATTCTGGGATAAAATATAACACCGCTACAGGAACAGGGCAGAGCACACTCGACCGGGTATTATGTGGCTCTTCAGTGGCGATAGCCATTGTATATAGACGGAAAGCTGATTTCGAAGACATCTGACTTTCAGGACTGCCCTGATAGCAGCCTATCCTCCGCTTACTGTATCACTAACCCCAGTTGCTCCGAAATATAACTTCGATCTTTGACATGTTAGGCCACAACAATATATTACTTTTTTTTTTATTTTTTATTTCCGTATTTTTATCATTATACAAAACTTATTTTTCCTCTCAGTACAAATTGGGACTGTAAATTTCCAATAAAAATGCGTAGAAAACTCTGGGCGATTTTTATCATTCGAAATAGCGAAGCAAATTGATAAATTGGACAAATTTGAATTCTCGTTACATTCCGAGATTGGAAACTTCGAAGTCGTTCCAAAATGTCCTCTAGATAAAAGACATCAGGTGCATCATTTAAAAGTGATTTCAAAGAATATCCAGTTTTTGAATACGATCTTCAACGATCGTTTGAGAGAAGCTTTTAAGATCGTCTTTAATATGGATTATTCGACTAAAACTTAAATTACATTTAAAAAAATGGACGATGATTTAAAGCTGGTTAATTTACCTGATAACTTGAATGACTAAAAAAATACGTAAACACCTATACAAAGCTCTTCTCCATGAATATCTCCGTACGGATCCACAGGCTAATTGAGAAACGTTATAATTTGGAGTTATTAGATAAAATGAACGTTCCGATCTAATACTGCAGTGTCCGGATTAATCAAGCTTTGACATACTTATAGTTGGCTTTAAAGGTGGAAAGGTTTGTGCAACTTCGATGATAATCAGTGGAGCAAGCGTTATAAGAAACCCACTATCATTGCCACGATCCTACGCAGATTTGCATCAATCCTTTCGGCCAAATCTACGCGTATCCGTATTATCGTCAGTTGAGATATTTCCTAGAGTGAAACAAGGCCTGTTTTGTTGGTTCGTGGGCTGTGGAATTGGCATTCGGAGCTGCGGAAACTGAAGAGGTATCGCACCGCGAAACCGAGGAATTGGATTTCCATACATCGGTGTTGTGTTTTCGACAAATCCCTCATACGCGATTTGCTCACGTCACGAAGAGGATATAGTCGAATTCGCGATACCCAGGGATCCTCTACGGTGATGTTTTCCTGCGGATGTTCATTGAAGCTGACACAGAGGTGTTGTGGTATAGTACAGTGGCTCTGTGACTTGGAGACAACAGGATATTATTACAGTGCTCGGTCTGTAATTGTTTCTTGCCGAGTGATCGTACACGATCGATATTGAAGGTTGTAAAACGTGAGAATTGACTGGCTCGGTGTTTAAGAAAATTCATATCGTACATTATTTCGATATGACAGAAAATAAAAGTTGCTATCAATCAATACTTCGAACTCTATTCCGTGTCCAAAATGAGTTAGAGATTTGATTGTGTCCATATAGAATTTCCTTAACTTTATTGGTGGTCAATTCGCTGAATGATGTCTCATAGAAACAATAATGGCCCCGTACGTTAACGCTGTTAATAGACATACGTACGTGTGTGCTTCGGAGTAATCATTTTTCCTATAAAGAGTATATAACAGAAAATAGTTACTGTAAAGGTGAAAAAAAAACGAATAGGATTGTACACATACATGCACTGACGTTACTCTATGCAGTAGTGAAAGGAATACAAATAGTAGGTATGTAACTTTTAGAAGGATTTGTAAATGTGAAATATACAAAAATGTTCACGTCCTCGCGTTATCAGTGCTTTTCCTAGCTATTCTGGAGTAATCGAGTTAAGTCATTAAAATACCTCAACCGATTTATAGTCGAAGATATTTATGAGCTGTCCAAACAATGCTCAAACCCGGTCCTTACTGTGGCCATCCTTATCGGGCCACAACAACAAGGGCTCTTATGAGTTTATAAGCTTCTCTGATAAGCAAAGTTTCATAGAACGTTTTAAATGCTATTTTTTATGAAGGATTCCGTGTCAACTTGCCACGTGGTAATATATTGTTCTCGAAAGCGTGATTACCGTTGTATCGCCACTTTCTGGAATGTACATAGTTAATGCTCGTTAAGACGTCCCGAAAACGTATAAACGTATGTTGAAACGCATTTAGTCAGATGAGGATGAAGACGTATTAAAATGGTCATAGAAGTTTATTATCGTCAAAATAATGGGATATCTCGTAGTGAGCTAATGGATCTAGCAACTCTGGTAAGCATTTGGGGGGGATGATCATAGATTTACTCTCGGGTTTCCTCGTTCGAGAAGGGTCTATCCCCAAATATACATGCCTAGTCCGCTATTATCGCTCGAAGCATTTACTGGTTCCCCTTCCACATATACCACGTCCGGGATATCACACGTATACACATCGACACTCAATATCAACGGAGGTTCACATATATACCTGCTCTCATCAGGCGTATAATCTTGAGCAATATCGTTAAACACGTGAAGCGGGTTGCGTTAGCTTCTGAAGCGTTGTGGCTACCGCCACGAGATGATGGAGGAGTTCGGGCGTTGCTTCGTATCCAGCTTGCGATATGCATCGTAACATGCATCTGTGTGAAACCAGCTTCCTGATATCCCGCTCTAGTACCATCAAATCCACTTCTAATTAAAAATCAAAAGTTTGGCAGATGGTACTTAAAATGGACTTTACGTCTGAACTATGATGAACCAGACGTTGGATAATGGAAACTAGTTGAAGATGAGTTTGGAAGGATGCTACTGAGATTGACAGTGTGAAGAACCATCTTCTATCCAAAAGCAGAGTTTGCCACAATAACGATCTGAGTCGGACGTAATTGCACAGTAGATACACGTGTGTAAAGCTGTCAATCATTTCAGATCGTATAATACGTACGTAGCGTAGGTTGATGCATCATTTTCACGTGCAGTAGCCATTCTAGCCTTAGGGCGCTGCAGATATCCTGAAGCAATTCAACGACCAGAGAGATCCCATGTATTCGATGTAGTAGGCAGTACGTCTGCAGGATCACTCAGAAACACGTATCAATGGCAAAGCAGGCTCTTTGTAGTACCACTGTGGTATAGGGATTACTTGCTCTATAGCTTCCTGCTTTGCCCACAAGTTGAATGTTCACATTCGGCAATGGTCTGTTCAGTTATGCGTGATTAAGTATGACGAAAGCTTGAAAAAAATGGTGCCGCATGAACATTACTAGTTTCATAAATGTCCAAAGTATGGCACGTGTGATACCTCGGACATTTGACCAGAATTCTGACTAATTAGACATAGAATAATGGAAGTGTCTCTCACACAATGGATGGACCGACTAGTCGAAATCATTATAGGTATTTCTAGGTGTCTCGAAGACGTTTAATGACTATAATCCACACGTATCATCAAAATATAAGTCCGAAAGAGTTTATCGAAACTGCTGACAATTTGTTCAGCCGCACAAAGCCTCAAGGTTTTATCCAATCAGGCTGAAATCTCGGCTCTGCTGTATTCCACTATAATTTGGTTGAAGCATTCTCATATTTTATGGTTAGAGAATTCGCAATTATGACTTTCGATACAAGTGGTAGTTCACCAACCAGGTTGACGAGAGAGAGACTTAATTACCAGAAACTGCCCGTTGACGTTGCAATTACTCGTCAGGGACGATGGCACGTCCAAATTTAACCGCAAGTATCGACTGTTGGTAAACAAAAGGACATGATCTACGTTGTTTCGTACGCCAGCTTGTTTTGCTTAAGCCCTTTTGGTTGGCCACCAATGGATCTACATATAGCGGACGCTACAAGAGCGGAGGATCCCCGAGACAAGGCACTACATCCGATGAGGAACGTTGCGTGTACGCTGCATTTCACAATTGGGAATGATCGACGACGATATAACACTAGTAAGCGGGTAATCGAGCGTACATGCAAACGTGAAAGTGAATATGCATGGGCAAAGGAGGAGGAAGGTACATAGCGTCGTACGAGATTGCGTCAATTCAATTAGCACTACGTGATACTATGCTGTCTCGCTCCTCCTCTTTCTCTCTCTCCCTCTCTTCCTCTCCTGTTGTTCGTTGTGGCTGGTCACTGCTTTGCATCCGTCGTTCTCCTTGTCAGACGAATCGGTTGCATTTCCGGTTTGGTATTACGGTTCTCTATCCTTTTTCGAGGTAACGCGAGCGCAATCTTTCTTTCCTGTCTCTTCCCGGCCCCCTCCAGCGCCTCTCTGTCTCTCACTCCCTCTCTCTTTCTCTCTTATACATCCATATTTTTGCCATTTTTTACAGTCGCGTAGTTTTTTCTTTTTTTATGTAATCTATTATGATTTATTATCATTAATTCAAAGAATATCTTATCACTGATGTTTGAGTATTTGTCGAATTATTGTACAGTGAAATCTCGTTTGTGCCTTTTGCACTTAATCGATTTTAGCTATGAGTCAAATGGGTCCAATTTTCCCAGTTTCTTCAAATTTTATTCATAAATATAGTACTTTAATTTCTACGTTATTCGCGTTTTTACGCCGTGTTTAATACACCCCTTGAAAAATGTATAACTGAAGTTTCACTGTATTTTTCTTTTCTCTCATCATCCTAATAGCCTGAAGGAAAAATCTCTAAGGCCATAATAAACTTTGTTTGATATAATCCAATCCAATCTTTTATCTCTTTTTTATCCTTATTTATTTTCACCATTCCTTCGCTAATATATATTGCGATTCGAGTCCCAATTTCAGTCCTTGACGCCATTGAAGGAGAAATAAAATGAGTAAAAAAGTAGAAACCCTAGGACACGATCGACGGCTTTGCGTATACGTATGGATGCTCGTAAAGTGTTACGAGATACGTGCATGCGAAAGTAGACGAAAGATAGAAGAACCTTGATATAAGGAACACTCGGGTTTGAGTGTGCATCAAGAGAAAAAGAGAGAGAGAGAGAGCAGAAGACAAAGTATAAAATATTGGCGAGAAAGAGACGGACAGTGAACCGGGTAAAGGCATGTGAAATTGCTCTTCGACGAGGGACAAATGCGCCCTGGAGCAAGTACACTTTGTATATGCGTAGGCAAGCATGTACATGTGTACGAAGACACAAAGTGCTTTCTATGCCAAATCTACCTCCGATAACTAGCTTCTGAGTTATTACCTCCAGTAATAACTGTACCCATAACTAAATCAATTAAACGATGATATTAATGTAACATGCACCGGTTACTATATCTTCAAGACAGCAGACTCAAATTTCCAGTTAATTCAAGTACACGAAGTGTTTTTTTTTCACATGGACACGTTGGTCGCATCAACAGTAATGAACATCTGTATAGCTGTAATTTGCCTCACTGAGCAGCTTTTTTGACCAATACTTGGATGGATGAACGTTCAGCTTCATTCTATCAAGTGGCGGTTCAATTATCTTTTTCAGGTTTTCTTCAGTTCTCTTGTGTTCTCCCACGAGCAGCTAGTGCCTTCGTCAAGGCAAATTTCTAGGTCTCTCTCAAGCTCGTAAAGTAGGTCAGTGACGATATAAACAAGGTAAAATCGTTCACGAACCGTCGCAAATTCCCAAAGTATTTGAACTGAACGTTTTCATGTTTCGTCGCGACCTGAAATCGCTTCGTCAATAAATAATCGTGAAATTAAAGAT
Organism: Ophioninae sp. A BG-2022a; assembly: GCA_030523105.1. Lineage (NCBI taxonomy): Eukaryota > Metazoa > Arthropoda > Insecta > Hymenoptera > Ichneumonidae > Ophioninae sp. A BG-2022a. The sequence continues at coordinate 13,407 of JAPYZI010002049.1, read as the reverse complement.
TGCTCTTTCGATCTTAAATACAGGGACTGGTTGGTTCAGTAAAATCGACAGAGGCTGCTGTTGGTTCGGTGCTACTTTGAGCAACTTCTATCTGCGAGTCCTCGGGCGGTAGGTAGGTATACGAGGATCGTCGTGTATGCACAACCGACATCCTTGATGATACGATTCCGTATACGATCACGGAATGTATCACTCACGTAACGGTGAACTTGGACTCGGATTTTCATCGGATACGAAAGAGTACGAAATTCTCTGTGGAATATTTGAAATCGTTCTGATCCCATGACAAATTTAAGCCACGAATAACTTTTTCTCCGAGCGTATGCAAGCTATCGGAAACAAGTGCACTAGCGTCAAGAGACACACAATAATAACTTTTCATACGAACCACATGGGAATTGAATCAACGAGAAATTCCAGTAGGAAAGAGAGACTGCCATATAAAAAGAAGATCGAGAGAGTATAGACTCACCGGAATGACGGAAGAAACTTGTTTCGTCGACATCCTGAACGATGGGGGTGTACGAACTTGAAAAATAAATACAATCCCTGGCGTACACGGAGATGAAAATCTTCGGCTGATGTATGTATAGGGGCGAGCATAAAATAAGCTTCTTGAAAAGTCATAACGTCCAGCTATGTTACTCGTCGATTGCTTTTTTAATCCGTCCGACCTAAATCCAGCGGCCGTGTCCCGCAGATCGGGCTCAAAGTTTTCCGTACCGGAAATGCACGATACGTGCGGTGGTAGTCGGTGTGCGTTACCGTGTGTAACCATACATAGCCAACATTTAGAGCAATCTATGGCCAGAGAAATCGTAAGGATAGAGGAATCCCGGGTATATAGAGAAAATGTGCTCCCTGAGACATTGGAAGGAGCCGCGCGAAGGGCGCTTGAATGAGAAGTAGAGAAGTGCAAAGAGTATGGTGGGAGAAAGAGGCAAGGGTTGGGTGGGAGATGAAGCGTGGAAGGAAAAGGGTGTGGATGCATCGAAATTGCCTTCGATCGAACGCATTCCTGGCGCGACGACGATCAGCCTTTCTATTTTTATTTCATTTCCTTCAAACACGCTCGATCGACTATGGATGCTTGCCCAAGAGGGAATTTCCGATTTTTCGCGACGTCGGAAACACGAAGAACGGATTATCTCGGAAAAGACGTCACGGAATCGAACGCTCGATCGATACACACGCCTTACACTTCCTAGTTCACTCTTTTAAACTTTAATTTATGCCTCGTACGTATGAACGATAAAAGGTAGCTATTTCAATCCATTGTTTCCGCGGTGCTTCGTTTTCCTGTTCCACCGGTGTCTTCTCTTTGTCTTAGCAATCTCTCTCTCTCTCTCTCTCTTTGTCACTTGCTAGAAACCTTCGCTCACGAGATCCTTCGTTCTCGACACGTCGACGAATTCCTCGACCTCGTGATTTCTCATTCCTCCATCGTCAGTGAAGACCGCGTTATTCACGGAAACCCCGCGTGTGCGATAGGGAAAATCGGTACACTGCATTTTCGAGCAGCAGGCAGATGCCCCGTTTAACCTCAAACTTGGCTGACGAGAATTCCTTCACTGGTGCGGGTGAAACCGTCGTACCTTGGCTTCTTCTTCACTTTTATTTCGTCCCTGCCCCTTCTAGTCATTTCTTCTTCGTTAAAATACCCCCCACCTTGCACATAAAATCGTTTATATAGAATGGCCTGTTTACAGGAATCACTTATCTTTGTGCTAAATTATCCTTAATCTTCTCTACAGAACGAAAACCTGTCTCTAAAATCTCCGTTATACCTTTCCCCATGGAAACTTCAAAGTCATTTGCAACAAGGGTGACACCAATAAAAACGTGCACATTGTTCTTTTCTAATAGGTGTCGAGTACTCAATTAATAAATAAAGCAAAATCAAGTTATTAATGCCAACCATTGATTAATTAAAATAACTTAAAAAACCAAATACTGTTTTTTCGTGTCGTATGTACAGTTCGTATATTATACGTATACACAGACAGTCTTTAGGAAGAATAAAGTTAATTATGTATCCACCAGAATAAAGTGCAAAAAGCACCAAAAAAACGTATATCTCGTTGGCTTTTCGGCGATTAACGACTGCGTATATATACGATCGAAACGTGGTCGTTATCGGAATGCGGAAAAGAGATAATCGCTCGTAGATTTCTCCAGCAGCGTACGGAGACCCAGTAGATCCGTTGAGAAACGATCACACAGTTACTCTTGTTATATAAGATAAAAACCAGACTTCGGCCCCACGCGAAGAGCCTTAGTGGAAGAGTTCGTACGAAATTTCTCTGCTATCGATCTTTCCATAAGATCTATCCACATCCAAACAAATACGGTACCTCAGTTTCTCAGACACTCGGACACATCCAGGCAAATGTATAAACGTATATACACCTAACTCACGTATGTACGCCGATGTTTGCGAGTTCTGCGGTCTTATAAACTACAGGGGTAGAAACTTGGATCCGAAAGTTGTTTCGAATCACTCGGCTCAACGGACGGTTCCTTCGGCTTCGTGGATAAACGACGAAATAACGGATACACATTCGGGCAAGATGGTGGGAACTCCGCGGGTCAAAGAAGTTGCCACTGAATCCAGGGAACTATAGAAGTACTTGGGGAGGAACTATGAGGCTTTGGAGAGATCGGCAGACAGGCCAAGTGAATACCCGCCACGTCAAAGTAAGATCTTCGGATGTAACTCGGCGAATCTTCTTGCTGTTTCTCAGTTGAGCTTCGGTGGTTAAGCTCCCTGACATTGCGAAAATCCGGGAAACATCGGAGCCAGAAGTTGACCAAAAGCTACAAAAGAGGATCTACGTTCTCTACTTACTTCAAACGCACGCTTTGTACGAGTTTCATTTCGATTTTTTTCTTATATTCCTGTTGGCTAATAACGGCTTCAAGGTTCCCTTTCATTCGAGCCAATCAACGATAATGACCAGCTAATGAATGAAATTGTCAGGCTACCCGTCTTTTTCATTCGGAGCAACGTCTCTCTCAAGCTCGACGTGATGAACGTCCTTAATTAACAATCACGACGTTTTAACGCGGTTTTTTTTTCATTCGCTTCATATGGCAATTGGTCAGTTTCTTTCTTCATATTACACCCTGTTCCTCGCTCTTCTTCTGCTTTATCATCGGTCAACGCTTCATCAACGCTTTACGACTTTTAGCTTGAATCTTTTAATACGAGAGTGCCTCGACTATTGTTTTACAGGAAGAGATGAAGTACGGAATTCAAAAATGTCTGGGTGGCCTCGATTTTGCGACCGCGTTACGTCACCCACGCGTCAACATACCCACGTGAAACACGCATACCGCTGAAATAGTTTTCATGATTTGCGAGAATCATTAATGCGCTCGAGTCACGTCTATTTTCAGAGTGCGTTACACCGTCGCGTTGATAGAGTCGAGGGTATCCCTACTTTTATTATCACATGTCCACATGAGATCCATTCTATTTCCCTCGACCTCCAAGCCAACGAGTGACGTGATCCTCGATCCCATACGAATGAGAACAAAAAATGGCAACTGGAATGAGACAATAAGCGAGAAGGCAAAAAATTACGAGTGCGTTTCATTAATATACCAAAAATGAAATTCTTTTCAAATACTTTTCGACAAGGAATGGTGCCCTCGTTGTTGATAGCTAATGAAAAAAACATTATGAAACGTATCATAATGTTTTGAAACGTAAACACTTTAAAATTCACTCCTGATCCTTTTTCTTTATTTAAAACATAAAAATGCATTAAATCATTTTGTTCGAAAATATTCCGTTTTCGGAATCGAATTATTTTCATTTAGCGGTAATCAAAATGGAATATCGGTTTGTTTTAACACAATTTTCAATATTTCTCTGTGATTGGTTAGCAAATGCATTAGCAAATGCATTAGAATTTGATAATAAGATTGAAAATACTTGAAATTGACATTCGACGAGGCGCCAGATATTATGTCATTCTCGGTGAATTTTGTACGCGTGTCACTTAACAATGCACGATAACCTGAATCGTCACTCTGCAGATATAAATGGATCCGTCTATTCGATAGCACCTTCGAATTTTCTATTTGGCTTTTCACCAAGTAATCGCTCGAAATTTATTGCCTTTATTCCGACGAATTTGATTCTCGGAAATAAACAAGATTTCACAGGTAACAAATAAACAGATGTATCATAAGTGTACTTTGATTGACAGGTTCGTCATAAAAACGATATTTAGACAGCGACAGTAATTTCAAAAATATCTGAATGATCGCATCGTGTATTCGCCGGAAAATCGTAAAACTGGCGAATGTTTGTCGGATGTGTAGCAAGCGATTGGCTCGACGCCCGGCAACTCGAGCGGAAAAGCGAGAGTATCATAACCGCAACAAGTTCCCCGCTTCGCCACGGTATCACTATATACAGGTGTACTTTATCATTTGGGTAACACGTAACTCCATCTATTCGTAAATAAACGAGACAATCATTCGGATCATAAAAATATTCATGGAAGTGTGAGAGCGTATAAAGTTCGTAAACGTACTTTTCCGGTCCATTTCGGATAGCAAATGAAAGATCTAATGTTGACACGTACTATTTGTTTATAGCTGTTGGTATTTTTCGCATCGATCGAATTTATTCGAGAGCGAAACTTATTTCCCTTCGCCCAAGTGTAGAAAAGTCTACAGCAGCTGATAAATTGGGTTGCTCGAAAAGCAATGTCGATTTTTAGGAGAGTAATTTTCATCAATTTTTTACAAACTCCGCATCAACTGAATTAAGTAAATTTGGTATTGTTCGAAAGAGTTAACTTTCAACTTTCATTCAACTATAATTAAAGCTTAATAGTTTGCTCCGTGCTCACATAAAAAGGAATTTAAAAAAAAAAACACGAATAATAAAATTTTTACCATCATCGTACTTTTTGTTTCGCGGGGATTCACAAAAGAATTTCTGTAGTTTATAGTAAACTCCAGAATGTTAATCGATTTCAATAATACCATTCTGGATATTTTTCCACTTAAGATCAACAATGTTTTGGACGACTATATATCGAAAGGTGGATTGAACGAAATTAAAATAACTTCATTGCTTCCGACTACAGAGAAAAAATGTTGGGTTTTCTTTTATGAAAAATACTCCAACATTACTTCGGACTGACCCGGTAGATGCCATATATTGACAACGGTTAATGACCAAACTCTGGAAGTAGTTAGTTGTTGTTTTCGAACGAAACGCAACGAAGCATGGTATCGTATTTGTGTACCGGGTTTCCTCGAATATCTCACCCCCGTAAAACTAGCCGTGGTAGATTCCCCGAGCGAATATCCGTTCGAGAAGCGTACATGTAAGACATGTATCCACATCGCTGTTACGACACTTACAGGGAATGCCAGGACTGGAGGAAGCTTTCTAATTAATCCTATCCGATCGATAATACTGTATTCCTCTCTTCCTTGCGCTCTGCCACTTTAAGCTCCCTCCCTCTTTCTCTGTTTACCCCACTATCCATCCTTACCAATCTCCACGCGTATGGTCCAATTAAGAGGGTTCCGAAGTAAACAGATCTCCGTGGCAGTTACCCTTTAACAGCTTTACGATATCGGTATCAGAATCTCTTCATCAACCCTTTCCTCTTGTTTCCTCACGCCCCCATTTGCCAATCAAGCAATTACGCGAACAAAAACTTTTCGGAACCAGATTTTTTTTTTCGATGCGCAATTTCACGGTGTTTACTGGCGATGGCGAACAAGCAGCGAGAAAAACTAATGATTTTCCTTGATTTGTGATACGTATCAACCAAATTCCGTCTGGAACATAGAAAGAGTATCTCTGGTAAAAGTAAGGAACGTTAAGGGCTTATTTGAAGGCAATCCTGATTAAGGAAGCTTCAAAAGGAGGCCGGATGACGATTAACACAGTATAAACAAGTTTGGGCATTGTAGGCACGAATAAATAATATACGGTACAAACAGATTCGAGTAAATAATTTGTACTATTTTAATTACTAAATTAATCAATTTACAAGTCCCTCCAAAAATTACATACCTATTATATTCTTATTATCTTTATTCGTTCACGGAGTAATGTAAACGCCTGTTTAAACAATCCTATTCGGGTTTGTTTACATTTTTAAAGTGATTAATTTCCCTAGAAAATTTTGCCTAGGAAAAATGATTTCTCCCATACACATATAGATCGACAATAATAATTTACACGGTCAGTATTATTACCATGAGGCTTCTTTCAGGCAATTTAAAAACCCTCGTTATTCTACCTTTAGTGGCCCTTAGCAGCAAAGTGTGAACAACTACTGAGCGGCCATGTGTGACTATCCGATGAGGGCCCTAATAATGTTAGGATAAAGTATGGGCTCGGCCAAAGCCCTAATTTAATTCCCGCACGGGTCATCACATAAAGATCATCAACGGACCAAAACCCATCATGCGGTACTCGAGAACACGTGGTCCTAAGAAAAAGCTGCTTTCAACTCGAACCGACGCGCGACTTTTTTACGAAACGTCAAGAAGTCCTGGAGTAAAAAAAAGCATCTGGTATCCGTCACGAAAACGTACTCTTTTAGAAAGACCTATCAGCGTGAGAGTACCACGCGTAGATAAGAGGATATAAAGGAAGAGACGATGGCAGAACGTTACAGTTGGCAGGAGAAGAAATCTTCGCTGCCCTGCAGCTTTTTACGTTCCGTGGACTGCGGCTTGCGCCATTTTCCTCGTTAGTATTCCATGTATGCGTAATCCATGGCCGTGACGCGTATATGTAAAAGCAGAGCGAGGGAAAAGTGGATCTGGTTCGCGGTGGTCCTCGATGGAGTTCCCTCGTCCAAATTCTCAATGGGGAGAAGAGTGGAAAAGTAAACCGCACTCTCAACTTGGAACTTTACCAGTAACTTAATAGATAAAGGAAAACGTTATCGGGGAATCCTATCCTAGTCCTGGGGAATCGTGCTTTCGTGACGCCTCCATGGTTCCAGCTAAAAAAGAGGGAGAAAAAGAGAAAAAGAGGAGAGGGAGAGAGAGAGAGATACGTATAAAAGGTTTGAGGACCCGGGGCAACACTTCTTCGCTTTTCCTCTGGTCCAACGGTCCTGTGCACTCCTCTACATACTTTCACAGAAAGTCCGCGGGAGGAACTTTTCTGATTTCTACAAAGTAACGTATATACAGGGTGAGTCACGAAAAAAAGGACACCTGAATATCTCTGCTGGATTGAAAAGTACAAAATATATATAGTAACTTTTATATCGAATTTTTATATCAAATATTATAAGATATAAACAAAAAAAAAATGGAAACTTCCACTGTAAAAAAAAAAACAAATTCAGTTTTTTTAAAACCTGGTCAATATTAAATTACAGAAATGCATATAAACTGCACTCACGCATTTAACATCCGTCGGGGGGGATAGAGATTTGTTACAAGAAGAGAGAGGATAATAAACCCTGTGGTGAAATTCGGTAGTCCTAAATACCCGCCGACTACAAATTCTGAAGTATAAAAACGAAATATATTTAAATGACAACAGCTGATTCAAACTTTAAAAATTATAGAAACATGAAATAATAGATAAACGGACAGCAAATTTATATATCTGATTGTAATATTACAAACAAAAAAAACTTACTATCGACGCAGAACCACGAAAACGCAATACCGCTAAGAAAGTCTATCGGCTATAACATCAGCTTGGCTCCTTCAATATCGTTACTGCCTGTAGTTTGGACACATACACATAGCTATGGTAAAAAAAAAATTCAGGTTATTTGAAGGTTATATTTACAAGGGAAGATAATGCCTTTCCATTCAATAAACACTGTAATCCCGTGCCGTGATTTAACGAGGCTGAGTCGTGATGAAAATTTTGGCCCAAACGTAAATATGACGAGCCAGACTTGTGAATAGATAGTCGGGCCAAACGTAAACATCACGAGCCGAGGTCGTATACAGATAGTTTCGACGAGCTAAATGGCACAGCAAGGGGTTAAGGACCATTGAAAGAAAATACAAATTAAATAATATTCCGATAGCCATGTGTGCATTTTCATATCCAACAGAGATATTTAACTGTCCGGATTCTCCTGCCTCACCCAGTATACATATGAATGACTCTTAACGTCCACTCGGCTCCCTCAGGGTGGGGACTTTTACCTACAGTGCATAAGTACGTGCGGCTGATAGTGCCAGCATAATGCGAAATACGACTCGGAGTTGCATGAGATACAGAAGGATGAAAGAATATAAGGTTGAAGAAGTGTCGGGGATGTCGCACCAGTTGGCAACCCCCTCAACCGCTTCTCACTGCCGCTTTTTTTGTTTTTTTTTTATCTCTTTCTCTCTCTCTCTCCCTCTCTCTCTCTCTCATCTTTCCCTTCGACATTTCACCATCAGCACTCGACATTTAGCCGACACGCGGACAGTTTTACCATCAACCGGAACAAAAGTTTGTCCCGGAGCAAAGTTCACGGTGCGGGACGTTGAAAGTTTTGAAACCGGAGTCCACTTTCTAGGTGCCCCTATCTATATCAATATTCTCACGCGGCCGTTCCATCTCTATCGCTTTTGCCCTTCCTCCGACCTCTTTCCCTTTTCTTTCTCTCTCTCTCTCTCTCTCTCTCCCTGATGAGTTGCTTTGTGTTCGCAGTACTCGACGTGGCCGAAAAAGTTATCTTCTCACAAAGCAGAGTAGCTGCACTTTTAATCTTATAATCCAAGAAAAATGCAAATATTTCATAGTATAAAGATTCTTCGAAGAGCAACGTTTTTCCGTAATCCGAGAAACACAGGCGGTATTTGGAAGCGAGGGAGAAACGATGGGGGTATACGACCGCGGAGAAGTTGCGTCTGGATCCTGGCATTCCGATAAGATTCTAATTAACGAGAGATCCCTCCTAGGATCCTGGAATTATTCGGTGGATTGCTAACCGCCACCCTTCAACCCCCTTCCTCCGTCGTCTTCTTCCTTCTAGCTACTGTCGTCGCACCCTGCCTTTGCGATGAACGACTATGTTTCTCCAAGATTCGACGCTCCCACCGACTCACTCCGGGAATGGTGAAACGAGATGCCAATAGTTTCGAAAATCGATAGATTGAGGAGCAGAGCTAAGGCGACTCGAACCTTCGTAGACGATTAAGGGTGAGAGGGATGGAGGAGAAAGTTACTCTGCAAATTCAAATTCTCCTATCAAACGACTGACATCATGCCAAAGAAAAAACAACCATCTTACGGTATGTAGGGAAAAAAACGAGGAAAGAAGTCGTTTGCACGAAATGAAATATGTCCAGGATAAAACATTGTTGGTATATTTTAAGCCTGTGAACGTAAGAAAGGTATTATTGATTTATTCTTACGCTGGTCGAAAATTAAGTTGACGTTACCATCGTTAGGATACACCGAAAATCAATTTACTTGATTTCTCAATTTTTTGGTCGATTTTGGATGTTAAAATTACCCCAAAGTTCCTACGCATTATCGTTACAATTACACAAACTTCCAAATCGATTTTTCCAATGCATTCAGAAATAAATTAGGGCACAGTGAAACTAGGGAATACCATCGTCGATAAAGATTTTTTCGCGTTTCCATTGCTTTAGCTTTGAAAATTCAGTGAACGTGTTTTCCGTTTAATAATGGTAGGTTGAGCATACGAGTAAGCGGCCACCCAACCGACTATCGATCCAAACCTGTGCGACTTAATTTATTATTTTTTCTTCTCAGCTTCAAGGGCGGTTAAGAATTTAGATACATAGAAACGAAAGTTTGAGGGAGCGCGCTCGTCGGGCAAGACCGTCAGGGAATAAATCATTTTTTATTTTTCTTTAACATTAACGAAACTCCGAAATATTCGCTCGAGCTTCCACTTCTACTTTCCTCGACGTGAAATCCACAGGGTTACCTCACTCGACGTAGGTCCGCGATATTTCCGAAGAATTTCATTTAAAAGTTTTTTCCCCGACAAAGGCAGGGAGGGGGAAGAGTATACGCACCTTGAACGCAAAAGACCGTAGAAATGGAGAAAGAAAGAGGAAGGGGGCGAAAGGGAGAGGGAAAATTGTAGGAGAAAGAGAGAAAGAATTTTCTCTGCCTCGTTGAACGAAGGGTAACTCCGTAAGTTCTTTCACCTGTTATCAAGCTCGTCACGATTAGCTACTCTCCACATACATCCTTTTCGCCAATGTATGAAACATACTGCGTCAACTTTTATACATAAAAACCTCCGATCTACCTGCTATTTGAATATTCATGAATATATTTTTATTTGTGTTTTCTGACCATTTTTATTTTCAATGTATATCCTCTGAAGAATAGTTTAAAACGTTTTCAACTTACCGCCTAGAAGCCCGATAAAATTCTCACTTTTTAAGTCTCGTTTTTATCGTATCAATCTTGAACCCAATTTTTAGGTCGCTCTCATTACGAAGATAATTTTTTTTTTAATAATTCGACTACGTAAATCGCAGTACAATTTTTGTAAATATTTAGCAAAGGTCTGTTATCAAATACCGAAAAAAAATAAAATTATTGTAACGATTCAAGAGTTTATATAAAAAGTATGGGAAAGTAGCAAAATTTTGACTATTCAATAGTAAACATTATAAAATAAAACGTAGTTATCTTTTCTTTGTAATTAGTAGGAAAACGTGTAAATAAAAACAAGGGTTTGGACTCAGGAAAAAGGGAGTGGCGATCAATAGCTTCAAACGATCGTTCTGTGTTAGAGTTTACATTTACAAAACATGCACATACAATTGTAGAAAAGTTTCAACGTTATCAATAGATATCATGTTTTTGTACCTAAAATCATAATTCTAATAATAAATGAATAATATTAGGAATTAGTTTGTAGTGTTTTCATACGTTTTGTTGTTTAATGATAATATTCATTCAATAATATTCATTCACTGTTTCTGCTCTTCAAAACTGTAATAATTGTCTTTTTGAGTAATTACATTTTTATTACGTTTGAGTCTTAGAAATGGAATATTAAAAGTAACATTTTCGACACCTGCTCCTCTTCGCTGTTCCTCGAGGCCAAAAACCTTATGAAGCAGCCCGGGACATTAGCAACATCGAAAATGTTATCGAAGATAATGAAAGTAATGAAAAATTAAATTAAATTAAATTAAATTAAATTAAAAGTAATGAAAAATTAAATTACTCAAAAAGACGCTTGGCATAATTTTATAGAGCAGAAGGAATGAACGAATATTATACACTTTGTTAAACAGCAAAAAAATCGTTGTAAAACAAATGAAAATATAAAAACGCTACGAACTTATACCCCATCGTATTACAATTCTGGATCTACCGAAGTGAACGTCCGACGAAAAATTAGATCAGACTGACCGTAAACAAAGGCACTCTCCCTTGCTGAGAACGGAGTGATGACACCTGTCGCTGGTTGTTAATTCGTCTCACCCCAAGCGCTTCGGGCTAAGGTACACTTCGCCATGTTCATTGAATTATCGTAGTGAGTGGCATTACCCAGTGAACGTCACTTCCTCTGTTTACCCTACGTACCGTGACGATAATATTGAAAATGATCAATACCAAATATGCAAACTTAAATTATTTTTCACATTACGTTATTACGACAATGATCGTTGGGATATGTGTATAAAAGATACTACCCATTAGCGCAATCATGTCGCAGTCCTCAGTAGGGAGAAACTGTGATTCTGTATATCCACTGAAACTGAAAAACAAAAACCACAAGTCGTCCTCGCATGGTCTCGAAGCGTTTCGACCATCTCCGATGTTTTTAAGCATTGGTCCGATGCCAATATCCGGTTAGATGACCTTTTGGCTATCTCCCTAGTATCATCCGCGTAAAATTCCCATTCTAGTCTTCTCGAGGCACCATTATCAAAATGGCTCGAAAGCTTGTGTAATTCGGGATAAAAATCCTCGCTCCGTCCAATTATCTCTGTTTCTAAGTTGTTTGAAATCCTTTTCCGTCGAAGCGTAGCTTTTCACCCCGTGGAACGAATGAAAACTGAATCTGCGACGAATCAGTAAGAAGCATAACATTCTGTACTTCGAAGCTGACAAAGTTATTCTCGTTGCAACGAATTCTCAAAAGCCCCGGATAATTGTAGAAGAAAATCCTAGATATAGTAAAGGGAGAAGAAGAAAGCTCTGCTTCGTTGTACTTTCGTCGAGCTTGTGGTACGTGAGAGTTGCGGCTGGAAAATCTCTTTGACGGTCATAACTGTGAGAGCTGGGTGTTGCACGCGCTGCCAAAAGGTGCGCGGGTAGATCAAGAAGGAAAACGGAAGTGAGGGCGGAGAGAAACGGAGAGAACGAGAGAGAGAGAGAGAGAAATATCACGATAAAGACAAGACAGAGAGAGGGGAGGAGAGAGTTTGGAACTTTTCGACCTTCTCTCGTAGTATCTCTCCCATTTTCCTCGCATCCTGTTCGGTGTGGAGAGCTCGTGGAAAAGCCAGCCGCGTTAAAGACAGCACGAGAAAGAGGAAGATAACAAAATGAGCTAGAGCCACGGGAAGCAGGAACAAGCACTTGGGAGGAACCCGTAGAAAGAGAGAGAGAGAGAGATAGATGAAATTCCCTGTTTCCCGTACACTCGCGTCTTCCGTATAACAAAGTTTTAATGGCTCCCAAATACACGGGGCTGTGGATCTCTTCTCGCAGGCAACGAGGGCAAGCAAAACTCGCTCTTGAGCCACGGTCCTAGGGATTATACCATTAATGTATATACGTCTGTATGGTATTGTCGTGCGAAAGAGGATACATTGAACTTGACATTTCGAGATGCGACATCGAAACAGTGTCTGATGGTAAAGGCTGGAGACTTCATACCCGATACGTTCCTTTGAAATCAGAAAATTGGAAACTATTCCTGTAGAAGTCATGATTTTCAAAATTGTTCCTTATAAACCGATATTAAGGCAAGAAACAATTTTTCTGATATTCGGTGACTAGTTTTGTTCAAAATACAACAAAATAAAACAAAACCAGAGCTCAAAATCTTATTGACAGCAGGGAAAAATGTCCAAAACGTATTCTAGAATGGGTTTTTCTCATTTCCCCAGTCTAATTTTGCACTTTCCGCAAAAACTCGGGCAGATTCGTAATGAGTGGAAAATTTCCGATCAAATTCACCCCTTTAATACTTAAAAAACGGAAAAAAAAAATTTGTCGTCATCCCAGGCCACTTTCCCGGAATCTTAAAAATCACGATATTTCAAAAGGTCGTAGGATGACCTTCTCGTAGGCTATGGGGATTCAATGGGTGGGTTTGGAAAAGGTTTTTGCCTGACTTAAGTAATGGCGTTGGATTCGTATCGATACCTCGTATAGTTTTCCCGGAATGTCCACTTGAAAAATCGCAAAAAAAGAGGCAAAGGGGTATGTATGGAAAAATT
>JAPYZI010002048.1:0-27251 GCA_030523105.1 Ophioninae sp. A BG-2022a | reverse complement strand
TTCGACTCGTCACTTTCACCGGCACACGAAATTTGAACTTGCTAAAACTACTAGTTCCGCCATCTATGATTTGTATTTGGTATTAAAATGTTCGGTGTGATCTAAAATGATCTAAAATGTTTAGTATACATTTTAGCAGGATTTTTGAGGTTTGTTACAGAAATGTCACACGGGTCTATAAAGGGTTAACAGTGAGCCACCCAAGACGCAGACGAAAGAGCAAAAAATGAGAGAGATGATGATTATGATGATATGGTTTATTATGCCCTAGTATAATATACTTCATAGTATTTTTATTAGTTGTTCCACCCCATATACCCTGCCAGGTTTTTACAGCCTCTCTCTCTGTTCTTTCCTGTTTTTCCCCCACCTTCTTTCCGCCTGTTTCCCCCACCTCGTTTCCTCCTGCCCCCCTCCTAATAATAAATAATACACAATGAAAAACAGTCGTAATAATAATGAAGGTAACAATGATATCGAAATAAAATATAAACCAAAATAAACTTAACTAAAATAACAATAATAAAAAGAGAGAGTGAAGGAGAGAGAAGAGAAGAGAGAGGGGTGACGAGAGAGGGAGGGAGGGCGGAAAAAAAGCGTTGAAAACTAGAAGAGAAAAGCGTTAACGGGACGAAAGCCGCGATCCAATTAGCTACATCCAGCTTAATGAAAGAGAGGTGTATATATAGGAAAACGAGGGTCTGGCGACGCTTCAGCAACGAGAGTCAATAAAATTCCTGATAAATTCAAGGCAACCGGTAGACGGGGAGATTTTTGTTGTTTGTTTTTTTTTTGTTTACTCGTTTTTTCGTCATCGTTTTTTCTCTCGAATCCATCGAGGAGGAAATAAAAATGGCCGAGCGAGGAATAATAATCGCGAGATGGGAGGGCCCGATACGAATTTTCGACTCTTGGGGATGAACCGGTCGAGACAATGGGGAGTGAGTTTCGCTCCTTTTGTTTGTCTTTTTTTCTTTGTTTAATCGACACGACGTGGCGTGCGAACGAAATGAGGTTAAAGTTTTCATCGGTGGGAGGAAAAGATTTTTTTTTAAAATTTGTTTTAATTTTTTTATAGTCAAAAGAACGGCATTGTTTTTACATTTTTTATTTCTTGATATAAATCGTTATCGGACACTGAAATTAAAAAAAAATAAGTATTTTAATTTTGCCGAAATTGACAATTGCAAAGTTCGTCAATTTTTTTTCTTATTCATCGAATCGAACAACAAAATCCATTCATCGTAACGCGATGATTTTTTCATTTTATCATTTTTAATTAATCGTTTTTATCATTATGGGAATTTTCTTTCTATTCAAAATGATGGGTCACTAATGAAAATACTTTTAAAAAATTGTCAACTTCGAGAAAACATTTTCTAATTTTTCGTTATTAATACGTTAAATAATTTTTTTTTCCATTTTGATTTTGTTATTGTATCATTGTCAATTTTGGAACTCGATTCGTGAAAACTCGAGAGCGTAAATCAGTCACGAAAATGCGCAAAAACTCTCGTGACTTTGACAGTCCGAAAAAGTCGAAAAAAATGTTTGGGCGAAGAGAAAAAAAAAATCGTGCATTCTAACGACGCCAAATTGAACGTGAAGGGAAGGGGGTTGAGGGTGAGGGTGTAGGCCATATGTGGCCAACATCTGAAAAAGCCTGGCGGTGTGAGAGCGCGCACGTGGAGTACAAGACTGATGCAGCCCTCGAGATGAAAAAAATGGCTCGTGCCCACATCGGTTACATTTCGTGAACGATAAAAGTGTCCGGTTCGTTGTCATGCGGGCGCACCTGAAGAATTAATTGTATCACGGATCTAACCCCCTGGCCCTGGCCGTTTTTAGTCACGGGTGTATTATAAATCGCTCAAATGTGTACGTGAGTTCGTTTACGTTTGCAGAGAACGACCGATTAGACACGAAAAAAATATTTTTTTTGAAAAAGCTTATTTTTTCCTGTCGTTCCGTTTTCTCCCGGAAGAGTTCGCCAAAACATCCTCACAAATATTTCTCCTCAAATCAACATTCACGGGAGTACCTACATTCGAGTAAATGTTCGAAATATTCGATTTGATCCCCCCCCCCTTCCTTCCCTGGAACGAAAAAAAGAGAATTCCGGTATTAAAACCAGCATTGTTGTTCCAAAGTCCGCAGATTCCCACTGTTAAAAAAAGGGACTAGCTGGAACCTTTTCTATTTTTTTTTTTTTTTCGATTTTCGGGGAGCTCTGTTATTTTTCTATTTTTTTTAGTTCTCCATTTTTGTCTATTTTTGTAACTCTTCCTAGTTTTTCATATTTTTTTTTTGCTCTTTCTATTTTTGTTTCTTCGATATTTCGTGGACTCGTTGATCCAAATCGTTCCTCTTTTTCTTGAAGATTTCGTGCAAGTTGAGTAAAAATCGCGTGCACCAATGATATCAAAAAAAAACAAAAGAAAAAAAAAATTTTAATTCGAAGCGCTGAAAAAAAAGGTTGCGCGAAGCACCAAAATTTTGCACGGTGGTGAAGCCCGAATTGAATTATGAGGTGGCTCCCGTCGTCGCATAGGGTTTTGCGCGTACGCGTATAACGCATGAAACATTGACGTGCCCGGACGATTTTGAATGCGTCTCGTACACGAGGTACGTGCATTCGCGGAATACATATAGTCGCAATTCTTGTATGAAAAGCGGACATCCCAACGGACGTCTGTTCGTTTGTCTCGTTCGTATATCTCTTTCGATCGACGCTTCGCCAGACGAAAGAGAGAGTGAGAGAGAGAGAAAGAGAGAGAGAGAGAGATGCAGTACACGCCTCGTGAAAACGCAATAGTCTAGTCCATCTCCGATGAATGCTCACGTACGTGTACGGGGCTCTCTGTGTGCAGACGGATTTACTCACCTTGTATGAAACTCCGCTCGACCATAGTCATTTAAACGCGTGAGTACGTGAAGGCGGCGGGGGTTCGGTTGTATATATGTGTACAGGGTGGCTCGAAGAGTCCTCGTGGATCAAGTTTAGTTTGGGTTTGTTTGAGTTCGAGATAACATATATATTTTTCGTATTATTTAATAATCACCAATTTTTGTCCATGCATTTTTTTTTGAAACTAGGAATTCGATGATACAAATATTTTCATTGAATACACAATTTTTTTAGGAAAGAAATTCAATGAAAAAGATTTTTGACAACAAAAATTCAAAGATATAAATATTTTCGAATTACGAATTTTTTTTTCGAAACGGAAAGTAAATTTCGTGGAATTACTAATTTTTCATAGACAAAAATTCGAAAAAAAAGACACTTTCTTTGTCCTTAAACGCGTGAGTACGTAAAGGCGGCAGGAGGTACAGTTGTTTGGGTTTGTTTGGGTTCGCGATAATATATATATTTTTCGTATTATGTAATAATCACCAATTTTTTCGATGAATTTTTTTTTTTGAAACTAGGAATTCGAAGACAAAAATATTTACATCGAATAAACTATTTTTTTAGAAAAGAAATTCAAAGAAAAGGATTTTTGACAACAAAAATTCAAACATATAAATGTTTTTGAATTACCAATTTTTTTTTTGGCGTAACAGAAAGTAAATTTTGTGAAATTGCTAATTTTTCAAAGAAAAAAATTCGAAGAAAAAGACACTTTCTTTGTCTTTAAACAAGTGAGTACGTGAAGGCGGTGGAGGGTACAGTTGTATATATGTATACAGGGTGGCCCGAAGAGTCCTAGTGGATTAAGTTTAGTTTAGGTTTGTTTGGGTTCGCGATAAAATATATATTTTTCGTATTATGTAATAATCACCAATTTTTTCGATGAATTTTTTTTTTTGAAACTAGGAATTCGAAGTCAAAAATATTTTCATTGAATACACATTTTTTTTAGGAAAGAAATTCAAAGAAAAAGGTTTTTGACAAAAAAAAATTCAAAGATATCAATATTTTCGAATTACCAATTTTTTTTGGCGAAACAGAAAGTAAATTTCGTGGAGTGACTAATTTGTCAAAGAAAAAAAATTCGCAGAAAAAGTCACTTGCTTTGGATGGACAATCGTGAGAACTCTGTGCGAGGCTTTGAAATTTACTTTCAGACGTTTCTTTTGAAGCCACCCTGTATATGTGTTACGAAGTATGGACCACTCGACGTCCAGTCTCGATTTTAGGGGGCCAATTTTTTTCCACCCTCCCTCTACCCCCTTCCTGCCGCTCTAGATCACCCTCCGGAATGAAAAGCCACACGGTAGAGAAAAATGAACGCGCCACGCGTTTTCCGGATGTAGTGGGCGACGCGTACACATCCGCAAAACGATCCTTCATACATCCGTGGACTCTCGAGTGTTTTGTTTAAATGAAATTTATTCCTTTTTTATAAAGGAATTCATTTTTTTTCAATGATATTTAGTTTTTTGTTGAGTCTTTGTTTTTTGGAATTACATAATTTTTGTTATATGTAATTCCATTCGTTAAATAAAATTTCATTTTTCATGTAAAATTTAAAAAAATGGGTAAAAAATGAAAACGATTTCAAACCTTTTTTTTATTTTTCACACTTTTTGATTACGTCGATAAGAAAGTTTAATACGTTACAGACCGGTCCGGAGAAATAATAAAAAAAATAAACAAAAAAGTACCACCAAGGGTGATCGAAAAGCGATGAAAAAAAAAGAAAAATCACAAGACCACCGCTACACATCTCCCCCAGTCGTAAAGTTTGAATCGGCACTCGAGTTTTTATCCGCCGAAGCTTTCGGGGGTGCGTCGGGGGAGCTGGAGGTTACGAGACAGTTTCCCCTCGCGAATCTTCGGCCAAGAGCACGAAAAGGATATCGATGGGGCTCGATCGGTTCTCTGCTCTTTTCTTTCCTTCGTTCTTCCTTTTTCTTTTCGGTGAAAAAGCTGCCAGGAGTATCGAGAAAGCGGAGAGAGAGGGAGAGAAACGGCGATGAGGGAGGAGAGAGAGGCAGAGAGAGAGAGAGAGAGAGAGAGAGAGAGAGAGAGAAATGATGATGATGATGGCGATGATACATTTGATTATTCCCTAGTAAGAAAACATTAGAGCAATTTAAGATAAAACCAAAAATTTCACAAAATAGAGATATAACGTTTAACAAAGTGATTACTAAATAATTATATAATATAAATACAAAAAAACCCAGTTTTAACCGAAAATGACCAAATAACCCAAACAAACAAGCTAAAAATTTAACAAAATAGAGATATAATGTTTAACAAAATGATTACTAAATCATAATATAACAAAAATACCAAAAAATCCAGTTTTAACCGAAAATAACCAAAAGGGACAAAAACCCAGTTTTAACCGAAAATAACTAAATAACCCAAACAAACCCAAACAAACTAAAAATTTAACAAAATAAAGATATAACGTTTAACAAAGTGATTACTAAATCATAATATAACAAGAATACCAAAAAATCCAGTTTTATCCGAAAATAACCAAAAGAGACCAAAACCCAGTTTTAACCGAAAATAACCAAATAACCCAAACAAACAAACAAACTAAAAGTTTAACAAAATAAAGATATAACGTTTAACAAAGTGATTACTAAATCATATCATAACAAAAATACCAAAAAACGCAGTTTTAACCGAAAATAACCAAAAGAGAGAAAGAACGAAAGAGAGAGAGAGACCGAAAGGGGGGATGAAAGAAGAGGTCGAAGAGGACGAAATGATCGTTCGGTAAAACCGCACCCTAGGAGACCAAGGTGGAGTAAAAGAGTGGTGGAAGAAGAGGAAACAGGAGTCCTGAGAAGACCGAGAGAGCGAGAGATAGAGGGAAAGAGAGAAAGAAAGCGAGACGGAAAGAGAGAGAGTCCTGGGATGAACTCTGATAGCGCCAGGAACTGCGCGCGGATCGTCGAACCCTAGACCCGCCGAGACGGAATAATGTGGCGTCGATAAATGGCAGGCGTTAGCCGCAGATTCGTTCGTGGTTTCTGAAACGAGGTAGAAAGAGAGAGAGAGAGGGAGAGAAAACGAGAGTGAAGGCAGGGGGGGGGGCGTAAAACGAGACGGTGGCGCATTTCGCTTCGACTGTGAATGCTGGCCGGTTATACGGGTCGAGGATTTGTATGAGGAGCTTCGACATCGTGAAAAGTGGTGCGGAGAAAAGCAGCGGGAGGGAGAAAGGGAGAGGAACGAAGAGGAGAGGTCGCAAGAAGATGGCGCATCAGCGGATCTCTCGACGACGATGGATTGCCGCTCCGGGCTTAAAAGAGAAATAGACAGGAAGAAAAAGAGTGCGACACCAGCGAGAGAGAAAGAGCGGTGCGGGGAGAGGGGGGGGGGGGCAGCGCAGTGAAGAAAACGAAATACTATTCGAGAAGAGAATAAGAACCTTCGCACACGTGTCCCTTCGAAACGATAGGAAAGGGGGTTGAAGTTTTCGTTTTTCTTCCGGTTCCAACGAAATTATTTATCTATTTGGTTTTTTTTTTTTTTTTTTTTGTTTTTTGTTAC
The DNA here is from genome assembly GCA_030523105.1 of Ophioninae sp. A BG-2022a. Lineage (NCBI taxonomy): Eukaryota > Metazoa > Arthropoda > Insecta > Hymenoptera > Ichneumonidae > Ophioninae sp. A BG-2022a. The sequence continues at coordinate 20,788 of JAPYZI010002048.1, read as the reverse complement.
TCGCGAAATGAGAATTTAAAGAAAACGAAGAGTGGCAAAGATACTCGAATCAGCCAAAAGATTTTTTGGTAAAACGATGAAAAAATCGTTTTCGTTGCCTCCTTAAAGGTTTTTGAAGTGAGCACCTCGATTTTGTCAACATCTCACGATGAAAGGGCGAGTAAAATGGGACGGATGGGTATACGGTTCTTGATACGTTTCAACGATAGTTCCGTCCGATTTTACTATCGAAACCGTGTTTCTAATAAACGGGACCCTGACTTTGTTTGGGTTTGTTTGGGTTTGTTGACTTATTTAAACAATAATTATGTTTATTGTTTAGTTTGTTTATGAGACGCTAAAATCAGTTTAGTCGTCCGTAATTAGCGTCTCATCGAATTTTGTGAATTCGAAGGTACTGGAGTTTGAATCGAGAGAGTTCCGCGTCCCGAACTTAACTCACAAATGGTTCTACCCGTTGACAGTAATTAGAATCGCTGCAAAACTGCTATAACCGAAATCTCCGTACGGGAGCTAGATGCCGGGATAAAATTTCTAGTTATGAGTGGGACGAATGTTTTCGTGATAATTAGGGACAAATGAGGCCCACAGACGTTGACTTTTGTACAACTGGGAACTATCCTTGCCACGTTCCGTCTTATCCTTATCATGTTCTAGTATATTCTTATCATGTTCTAACCTAGCCTTATCACCTTCTAATCTATCCTTATAATTTTCCAACTTACATTTTTATCCCGTTTTAACCTACTTTCATCGCGTTATAATCTATTATTATCAGGTTCTAACCTATTCTTATCACGTTTTCACCTCGTCTTATCACGTCCTCGCCTCATGTTATCACGGTCTCCCCTCATCACGTTCTCACCTCATCTTATCACGTCCCAACTTATCCTTCTTAGATCCCAACGTATCCTTATTACATCCCGACCTACACGGAGAAAACAGGGACCCCAAATTCTAACACTGATCGCCAGAATTCTAATATTCATGGCTAGAAAAGTGCAGCAGTTTACTACCAGTTCGAAATTCGAAGACTTGTTCTTACAGAAGTGTCGAAATGATACATACCGTATAGTAAAAATAATGCGTGCGTATTACATTTCGTTTCAACGTGTTATCTTGTTGCTCCTTTCAACACGTTTAAAATGTGTCAAAGCTTAAATTACACACAACAATCGTTTTATTTAAATTTCTTCATTATTATTATTCAATTATTACAATTGTTTCATTTCCTATTCAATACTTTTTGATATTTAATACTATTTTGTTTTGAAGTATAGTGAACATTCTCAACTATGAGGCCCCCGTGTTCTCCGTGTATCCTTATCAGGTTCTAACCTATCCCTTTCAAAGACCACCAACTTATTCTTATCACGTTCTCTCCTCATCTTGTCCACGCTCCTTAATTTGAAAAATCGGCTCGTCCAACCCAACGTAAAAAAGTACAAGAGTAGAAAATTAACGACGCTGTTCCACCAATGAAAGCTCCAACATTTGGTTAGGATTATGCTGATGTTAACCTGCAATAAGACTGGAAATCAGTATCCCTCTTTCTCTCTCCCTCGTTTCATATTTTTCTCTCTCGCAGTTCTCTATCTCGTTCTCTTCTTTACTTTCTCTTGTCCCCACTTAATTCAATGGTAAGGAAGGCTACTGTGTGCGACAGGCCGCAAAGAAGAGCCGGATATGCGCAGCCTGGGATGGAGTTCGGTTACGAGCCACCGTGTGGCTAATTTTGCCGCGATCTCATCGACCCTTGAGATTCATTCACGCGAGTCTTCCTCCAGGTCTCCAAACCTTCTCTTCCTCCAATCCTCCTCCTCCCCCCGCCCCTTCCAAGCCAATCCCGAAGAACGCGGCGAAACGTACAGCTCAATCGTAAATTAGAGAACCTCTCGACCTCGAGTGCCTCAGTGTTTGCCACGATCGTCGCGGAGCTTCAATTTCTTTTCCGATTTAACAAATTTTTTTTCTTCATTTTTTTGTTCAAGAGAATCTCTTTTTTCCAGGCACATAGAAAGTCCATTGAAAGTCTGGTTCGTTATTCGTCAAGTGAGATAGGAAGAGGATTGATTGATCGGCCGATAATTCGCATGCCCTGATAATTCGCTGGGCAAAAAATATTGGCTATCGGAAGAACGTCGAGTGGCTTATCAGAATATGATAATACGGAACGAACGGGAAAAGGCTGAGGAAAAGATTTAAAAAAAAATGGACCGGTACAGAAATCGCGAGGACAAGAACTCGACGCGTTCCCTCGTTCCATCAATGCCGCTGAAAAATATTGATAATAAATAAAAGTTTCATACAGCCGCGATATATTTCGAGTATACTTTTGTCGTTACCTCCTCAAGTTTCGATTCCAATGGAGAAACAATTCGTGACGGGATGCTTGATAAACTCGAAAAATACGACGGACTAGTTTGAATCGTTGAAACGCAACGCAAATAAATTCGTTTTCATGACGCAATTGCTTCTTTTTTTTTGTTTCGGTAATTTGTAGTTTGAAATTTTGTTCAAAAGGTATTTTCTGGGTTTTGCTTCTTTTTCATTGGAAACGCAACCGATATGCAAAAAATAATTTAGATGTTGATAAAAAAAGAAAAAATATAAAAATTTGTAAATATCTATAAACATCGTTGCGTTCCAGCAATGCTTGCCGTGAAAGAAATTAGGAGGGCAGTCATTAAAAAATTCGGGGCCCATGAGGGTTTGAATGTGGGTTCTTACTAGGGCTTTCTATGACAGAATCGGCCTAGGTCCCGACAGGAAAATAACAGGGTTGGGTGATTTATTCAAACAAGGCCGTAGTGGATAAAATGATAAAGAGCCCAGGTGGGATTTATCACCGAAGTTATTGTTACAGGGCATACTAAGCTTTGCATAATATACTTGCAAAGCTTTTTTAAAGAATTTCTAGTTTTTAGACTTATGTCCATAGATGTGATATCTGTAAAGTTTAAGGTATCGATAAAACACTATATACCGGGAAATAGGTTTTCAGCAGTTTCCCTATGCCCGTTCCAGAAATGGCACGGTAAATACGATACAGAGAGGGCGAAGATCGGCTGCGACCGCGCGCAAGGTGGCGGAAGAGAAACGGACGAAGAGGAACAAAACAGAGGAAAACAGAATGGAACAGAGGATGAGTGGAAAAATCGACAAATAATGATAATAAGTCCGGGCCGCAAGAACCTGACGGATTTACGAGGGTCAACAATAATAAAAATAGAACAAAAATATTCTCTGTAAAACTGCAAGTGTTTTTTATTTTCTAATTTCGAGATTAATAATAATTAATAACTATTGATTAATTCAGTAATTATAGTTATTAATTATTATTAATCAGTAATAAAATAATTAGTATTGAATGGATATGATATTAATAAAACCATTAATCTTGAATGAATATAATATTAATAAAAGATAAATAAACGACAAAACAAAATAAAAAAACAAAAAAAATAAACAACAAAACTAAGATGAACAAAATAAAAAAAATAATAATCACAAAATAAAATACACAAGAAATTTAAAAAAATGATAATAAAATGAAGAAGAAGTATCATGATATTAATAAAACAATTAATCTTCATCGATCATAATATTAATAAAAGATAAATAAACGACAAAACAAAATAAAAAACAAAAAAATAAACAACAAAACAAAGATGAGCAAAATTAAAAAAAATAATAATCACAAGGCAAAATACACAACAAATGAAAAGAAATAATAATAAAATGAAGAAGAAGTATCATCACCATCGCTCGTGACGAATACCGATATGTGTGTCAATCCGCCCCCGGACTTTTTAATTCTTCGGGACGGGTATATTCCGCGTGCATTGTTTTCTCTGCGCGGCCGAGGGTAAATCATTTTATCGTTCGCATTGAACGAGAGGAGAGGTTGGGAACAATGGGAAAGGCCGGTGCACAATGAAGAGGGTAGTGCGAGGATGCTGGAGGAAAATTGTGGTGCACGGTGTTCCAGCGCTTCCATAGCGAGGGGATCGAAGGTCCGGGGAAATGGAGGGTGTTCCCGGAGGGTTGCCCCGAGATCCGGATCACCTGGGATGTGCTGCGCGTCTCCGTACAAGAGCCCGCGCGTATACGTGAAAGCCCCCGCATTACGGTGATGACGAGGACGAGAAGAAATAGAGCAAGTCTCCGTACAAAGCCGGAGAGTCTCCACGAACGCTCCTCTAGGCCTAAATCGCAAAACAATGGATTTCCATCCCGCAACTGTCGAAAGTTCGAAAGCTTGCTCCAATTTCTTCGCGTAACGCTTTCGGTAAGGTCCAAACTCTTTCCGAAATGATGAGAAGATACAACCCACATTTTTTTCTATATCGCGATTACCGAGCAATCGTAAAGAAAGCGCATCGTTTACTCTCTTGCGGTTCGAGAGAATACGGGTCTCTGGCCACTAAACAATCGCTCTGCACTTATATTTATATATATACGTCTATGTGTTTACAGCCTTGTTCAAAAGTATTGGCTACCCCATAAGTCCGGACGAAAAAAAGATCTTCGCAGAAAAATGTCGTAACCCAAACAAATCCAATCGAGGTTCCAAAGACGACACAATTAGCTTTGTTTTCTTTTTTTTAATTGCATTTTTGCCATTTTTTTCGGACAAAAAATCGAATATCTTGGCGAAAACAATCGCAGAATGCAAAAGAAATAACAAAACTAAAGCTAACATCGTCGTTTTTAAAGCCCTTGTCGCAAATTGACGAGATTACTATTTTTGTCCAGCAGACAATTCTTCAAATCGCAGAGAAAATCTTGACGCAATCGGAATTTTGAAAATGACGTACCGGCAACAAAAAATCGCAAAAATGAAAATGAAAAATCAAATTGAAGATGGTCTTAGTCTCTTTCAAACTCTATTTAGTAAATCTCTTTACGATTTCTTGTGCCGAGATATTCGGTTTTTTACGTGGTAGAATACTTATTAGGATGGAAAGGCTGAAACTTTTGGACGAGACTGTACATCGATTGATGCATGCACGGTACATATTCGGGTATAAAGGCCGCGAGACAATATTTTTCAGAAGTATTGCATCGACACTTTTTCCATACGAGTCATCGTCGTTCACACACACACACACACACACACACACACACATATATATATATATATATATATACACATATTTATATACATATAAAATTCTAACATTCGGAGATTAAAATCCTGACCTCGATTCGGTTTTACATGCCTTACAATTTTTTTTGTTCCTTTCCTTCTTTTTTTCGGCATTTGAAGCGGCGATTTTCAGAATGCAAAAAATCCGCCTATTGTTGAGAAAAAATATATCCTCGAGTGCGGTGCAATTTGTGATCACTCTGTCTTTTCGGGTTGCATTTATGTATGGGCATTGTACGTTGGGTATACGGAGACCGAACGAGCATTTGCAATTCTCAAGGCTGCGTTTAAGACCCGATCCGCTCGAGGAACGTTTTCGCCGGTCAACCGTGAACGGGTGGCTCGCTTAGGGAGGAATTATTCGAATGTGCACTTGTGCACATGGCAAATGCACCCAGAAAAAAGAACTCGGTAGTTGCGAATTTTTCGCCGAAGTTTCGTGACGAAATAACGATTGGAATATTGGTAAGAAATTTGAGCATTTTTTGAAGTTGGGTTTTATGGAAGATATTTTGTTTTATTCATTGAAATATTAACAAGAAATTAGTTCGATTGATTTATTTACGATGGAATTTTTTCACGAAAAAAGAGTTGTAATTGAAAGTAAAAATCGTGAAATTATATTGTACATTAATTTATTTATTTGCTCATTTTTATTAATTAGCGAAATCGTTTTTTATTTTTCTTCAATTTCTCGAATTTTTGGAAACGGTATTGTATATTTCCGAATTTTGTAATTTTTTACATTGAGATCGTACTTCGAATTTCCGATTTTTTTTAAATCAAAATCGTATTTTGAATTTTGTGAGTTTTGTTAAAATTGAAGTCACATTTTAGCGAATTTTCTATTTTTTTTACATCGGAATAGTATATCTCTTCCCTTATTGAAATGATTGATTTCTAACCGAGGAACAAAAAAAAATTTCGTTGAGGTTTCCATAAAAATTTCCATGATGAAAAAAAACATTAAGAATCCTGAAAAAAAATGATTGTGAACCGTTGTTGCAAAACTCGAACTCATGGGCCGAGAAAAGTGCTTTACGAAAACGAGCATAAAAAAAGGAGAAATAGAGGGGGTAAACAAGAGGATCGAATCAGGGGACGTGCGAGATGATGGGGTGTGAATAAAAAGTGAATTGAAAAAATGAAAAATAAACGGAGGGCAGGCGCTGCTGACCTCGTTCAAGTGTCTGGCAATCGATTCGTTCCAAAAGGAGGAAGAGCAGCTGGGGTGAGAGGGGGACGTGTTGTATAGTGTATTTAATGTCTATACCGTGTGTATAGTCAGGCAAAAATAACATCCATAACCAACCAGCTTGTAAATGCTCCGTCCCTCTCTCTCTCTCTCTCTCCGTTATGTTCTATATATGTTGAAGCGGAGGCAGAAAGTAGATTCTCGCGAGGTCTGCCGTAAGGGCCGTCGTCGCGACGTTCCAAACTCCTTTTCGACGTGCAGCGCGGCTTTCTATGTAGTAGACGTACTAATACCGGAGCGCTGAATAAACAGCCAACTAATAATAGACCCACTGTAACGTCGGGGCGAAGGAATGAGTTTGGGCGCGTCACACGACGAGATATTCACTGGCTCTTCGAGCCAGGATAGCGGGACAGCGGAACGACGAGAATCCACCGAGAAAGAATCTCATTCACGACTGCAAGCGACGAGAATGAACGAATTTCGGAAATCCGCGACGCGTATATCGGGAGAAAACGATTCTAAAAATGGAAGTTGATCAAGGAATTTAAACGTTGGATACGTTTTGCAAGATCGGTATGCGTAGTCAAAATTGTCTGGAAACATTTTGGAGAAACTCTGCCGACAATATTCACGAAGAGTTCTGGAGAAAATAAACTTACGGAATTTTGAAGAAAATTTACTGGAGAAGTTCTGGAAAAAATAAACTGCAAGTATCTTGGAGAAAATTTACTGGAGAAGTTCTGGAGAAAACAAACTGGAAGTATTCTGGGGAAAAATGTTTTGGAAATTTCTCGAAAAAACCGATCGGGAGAAATGCTGGAGAATTCCTGGAGAAAATCAGCTTGAGAAAATTTACTGGAGAAGTTTTGGATGAAATAAACTAAAAAAATGCTGTGGAAAGTAAAAGCTTCTAAAGGACAGAAACTGGAAACATGCTGGACAAAATAACCTGGAATAATTGTGGAGAAAATATTCCGGGGAAACTCCACTCGAATTCTAAATATACCCTGGAAAAGGGTTGGAGAAGATATTGCAAAAATATGCTGGAAGAAAATTCGGATGAATTATTCTGAATGAATCCTGAAGACAATACACTGGAAAAAATCGGGTGATATATTGAGAAAAAATTCTGGAGAAAATATACTGGAAAAACCGCGATATTTTCACAGTATTCATACCAGCGTCATTGTTGATCATTATAATTCGCCAATTATTCAGATGCGTATCGCACATGTGTCCATATAAAAACACATATGGTACCTACGCCAACCTGGCAAAGTTCCAAATGTATGAAACAACGAACAGGAAGCAACGGAGAAAATGACCGCAGACGAGAAAAAGTTACAATCGCTCGCAATTGATGGATTTCAATAAGTAAAGACAAATCGAAAAAACAAACAAGTAAACAAAAGCAATGGCCACCTGATGAGTATGCATTCCGATGACGCACTCGCGTCGAGCCAGGGTTATGGCATGTGAACAAAGTTTGAAAGTACTGCGAAAAAAAGAGACGAATAAAGAGGGGAGAAGAATGGAAACACCTGTGCGACATACAATTTATTCGGAGGCTCGATTAATCTGTCGATCAATCTTTCAGTCTGGTGTGCTTCAGCGCCAGATTCACGATTTGGTCACAGCGTGCGGTCGTTGTTGGCTGGCATTGGCGAACGCAGCATTTACCCGGTGATAAACATTGCGCATCATTTGCATCTAGGTACAGCGCTAAACGAAACAGCAGGACGAGACTGTATGTGTGCACGGGCCATGCATGGTGTACACGAAGGAATTTGGGAAATGTGGTTTGATCTTTGCGGGAGTTTGTAGATCATGAAAATCTGAGAAGAAAAGTCCTTTGATGTTTTTCTCTCAGATGCAGCGTTGATGAGATATCGAGCGATTCGTGGTAGCCAATCCGGGATATCGCGGACCGTGCAGCGACAAGGGTGGGAGCCGCACCACGCCCCGTTACGCGCATTCGACACAAGGGATTGGATATCACTTATCAATCGATAACTCGGCACAGGTTTATCGGAGAGAAAAATGGATAAGGACTTTTCATTTCGAAATCTCGAGTTATATCGTTCCTGCAACGGGCTGGCGGGAGTTTTTGGATACACTCTGTATACACGCACAAAAGGCTACAGATGTGTATTATGTATTTGTATAATGGACAAACGAGCCCCCGATGACCGTCCGTCATGGGATTTCTACTGGTCAGCGAAAGCTCTCGGGTATTGACAGATTCGTTCGTGCACACCAGGTTATTGGCATACTCGTTCGACCGCTCGTTATTTAACAGTGCGCTTCACCCTTCTCACCCATCCCTCATCCCCAATCCCTTCTCTCGTTTTTCCCTCTGTCACCCTCACCACATCTATGTATAGACGCCCACGCGCGCTTTGTAGTTTCCCGGCACGCACGCCAGACTCATCATGTTACGATTTGTCGAGCACGAAATTTTATTCTCTCTCTCTTCCCCCCCTCCCTGTCCCCCTCAAAGGCTGCCATAATTTTTCTGAGTAATATGTTAAATTGCGCCTGCATCAACACCGCTGAAAGATTTTCTCATTACTCTCGCTTTGGTGTTTCAGACTAATTTGCACGATTTTTCATTAATAACTCCGAGAATGCCTCTCAAAGGATCGTCGTTTTTTTTTCAGAGTCGAAAAGAATTAAATTGCCAACTTGTTTTGGGACCCATCCGAGTTCTTTCATTACTTGCTTTCACAGTAAATTACCAAAGCAAAATTGGACAGGACAAATTCTCATTTTCGATTTTGATATTTTATTTTCCATGTTCGATTCTAAATTGCCTGGAAACATTTTGGACAAACTCTGCCGAAAATATTCACGAAGAGTTCGGTGAAAATAAACTTTATGAATTCTAGAGAAAATGCACTGGAATTGATATTTTTTATTATTACAAGTTGAAAAAACGCACAAATTTCCTCGTGCCCAAAAGTTTTACAAGAAATAAAAATTATAAATATATCTATATACATATATAAAGAAATAATAATTAAGTGGATAAGAATTTTTCTCAATATTCCAAAGTTATAAATTGATGCAATTCAAGTGGCAGGGGTGGAAAGAATCCGGTAGGAGGCCGACAAGGACGAGGACGAGACGCATGAAAGGAGACCCAGGCGAAAAAAGAAAAAAGCATGGAAAGGCGGAAACGAAAATTAATATAAAAGCGTACCGCGATATTTCGAGTGTTTCCAAGGAGAGCAATGGACCCTCTTCGTTCCTTTTCTCCTCCTCGTCCCTCCCAACTCCTCGATACTTCGATAATAATTATCACGAATAATTTCAATCAATCGGAAGACTCTCGGCTCATAAGAAATTCTATCAATTAAGGAGGCTCCCTCTCCCTCTCTCAATGCAATTATCCTACATTTCCTCGTTCGCTTGACTGAACAAAGACGAAGGAGAGAGGAGAATGAAATTTTGCGTCGGAGCAAAAATAAATGGCGTACAGTACGCATTATCAAAGAGGTTTGGCGAGGGGAGGAGGAGGAGGAGGAGGAAGAAAATTATGAAATGGAAGGAAACCGCAGGAACCGCGGAAACAATTGATGAAAGCGATCCGGCGATCGCAGCTTCGCCCTTAAGGGGGAACGACCCAAGGGGCACGGGGTAATTGCGGATAACTTTCGTTCGGCGCCCGAGACAATCCAAAAGTGAACGATTCGTGTGGAGGCAAACAAAAAAGAGAGCTGATGAGAGGAGGGGGGGACGAGACCAAAATAATTAGGGAGGAAGAGAGGGAAAAAAGTCGAACTTCTCTCTTTTGACTTTCTTTTGCACCCCTTTTGTCATTCTTAGTTTTTTTTAAATATTTTTTTTGTTCTTGACTCGTTCCAATGTTTAGGCCCTCTTTTCTTTTTCTTTTACCTTTTGTTATTTCCGCAGCTATCACGAATAACACAAAGGAAAAGTTTTACGTCCTTTTTGCGAACGGGCCATCTCGCTTCCATTTTTTCTTCGCGTAAACGGGTGGAACGATATCCTGAAAGAGAGATAGAGAGAGTGGGAGAGAGAGAGCCAAGAGGGCAAAGCAACGTAAGAACCGGCAAGCCGAAACGCGGTTAGGAAAAACCTCAACTTCGCGAACCCTTTGCGGAGAAAAAGCTCGTGTTCACTTTGGTCGCAAAAAGCTTCGTGAATCGCGGGCAGCACTTCTCGTCTCTCGCGCTTTCTTCTTTTTCTTCTCATATTTCTCGTGATGTTTTTCAGCCTCCATCCCCGACCCCCCCCCCAGTCTCTGTACTTTTACTACCACTCTATTGCTACTGCGGTGCGTGTAAGCGCTTTATAAATGTATACAGGGTGTAGCGTTCAAACTGGCGAACGGAATATCTCGACAGGGTTGAGTTTTAGGGAAAAACGTTTAAAACAAAAGTTTCATGGTTTGGTAAAGCCCAAATGCTGGCGTTGAACTTTCATAAGTTGGTGACAGTTTTCAAGGTTTTTTAAAAATCACCTTTGGTTTTTCAATGGAGACCAATGTTTTCCGTTTTAGAATCTTTTTACCCTCGACCGAACTGACAAGTTTTGTCTGAAACTTTTTCTTTCTCGACGGCAATTTTTCGAGATTTAAGGAGGTGCATTTTGACAACGTGCAATTAGAAATCTTGAAAACCAATTGTTTCAATCGAAAGTCATTTTTCGGATGACAAATCTACTCAAACGAAGCCGTTGAGGTTTACGTAATGAAAAATTCCAGGACCATACAAAGACTGTTCCGGAACTGTAAGGTCTCGAAAATCACCTTTCCTCGTGTTTATATAGATACATATGTATATATATCCATGAAAGAACACAGGAAGATTGTGGGAGTGAAAAAGTAGCAAGGAGCCGAAGTAGCGAGTGAAAAACGGGCCTAGCCGTTCTAAAAGCCAAGACTAAACACACAGGAGCCGTCTCTCTCGATTCTCGCCTTTGACTGACTTGTGAAAACAATTGAAAAGCTAACACACCGCGGCGACTCCTGAAAAACACGCGCGGGCCATGCGCACACATCCGCGTTACGTGCACGCGCGCGCGCGATGCCGAGTTTTCGAGATTGCTTTACGATGACTGACGAGTTCGTCCAACCGCAGAAGGAAATCTTGAAAACAAATAAAAATTTGGAGGAAACTGAAGAATTTTTACTGTTTTCTGAAAAGAAAAAAAATCAATTTTTTTCTTTAAAGAGAATAAACCTTTTTGCCGCAAAAGAACAAAAAAATTCTTATTTTCTTAAAAGGAAAAAATTTTTTTTTTTCAACTCCATTTTATTTTGCACAATTGAGTTTGAAAAGTGTGATCAATATCGGGTCGTGTATTCGCATAAAATTGATTTACCTTTTATACGTAAATTGCAAAAGTTTAATGTTTTTGTAAACGTGATATTTTCCGATTCTTTATATCGCTTCGTTTGTTGAAAACAGCTTGTCCGTTAACTGCTGGTTTTTTTTGTCACCGACGCACAATAAAGCATTCGATCAATCTCTCTCTATCTCTCTCTCTCTCTACCCCTTGCATTTCCATATTTGTATGCACGTGCGACAGAGAGTGACTGACAAAAGGATGGATAACCGAACAAGCGTGGAGAACGTTTGTTTTTTTTTTCGTTTTTGGAACATTGCACAATCGATCACGCGTGCGAATTGCCACCCGGATAGCAGCGAGAGGAGCAGGTTAATCCAGTGACATTGGCGAATGAAACAGAGGGTGAGAAAAAGGCGAACAAGTGAGGGGAGGGGAAATTAGATAGTTTATTAATGTTTTAGGGGAGAAATTCACTTTGGCACAATTTCTGTTTTACACGATGCTGTGCAGTGACATTTTTGTCGAAGTTTGCATAAAGCAGGGTTTTATTAAAATTTAATTATAATTGGGGCGATGTATTCGAATCGCTATGGGTTTGTTTGAGTTTGATGGTTTTAAACTAATTTGGGTTTGAACACACATCACCTCATTCTTGGGCTTTGATGAGTTTGATGATTCGGAAGTACTTTGGGTTTGGACATACGTCAACCAATTGGTTTCATACCCATTGTGGGTTCGAACACCCCATTATTGTTCGTAGTTTATGGTTTAATTACATCACCCCATTCTTAGACTTTGGATCATGCTCGGAGACGTATACATAAATCGAAATACCCAAACACATAAAAATACGTTTGGTGCTTCGAAAACACATTTTGAGTTTTAATACGCTTGATCATTTGAATGCATCACCGCCCGACCCCTTCTCGGCGTAAACGCGAACCCAATTGGCCGGATTGTTCAAGCCACTTACACATCGAACCTTGGGGTACGAACACATATTAAACCCATAGTGGGCGATGGGGATTCGAACCAGAAAACAAGAGGAAGAGAAGTAGAGAGCCTGAATTCGAGTCGAGAATAGAACTGTGAATAATTTTATAACACTTTAAAAATGGAAGAGCCAATCGTTATGGTAATTTCATCCTATCGCACCCCACTCCAACTCTCTTTTTCTCTCTCTCTCTCTCTCTTTTCCACCCTCCACCAAGCCACGACAATAACATGCAACAATTCACATGGCCGTCGTTGGCAATTCGTTCGCGCACAGGCGCGAGCCAAAAAATGAGATTTGTGGGTGGTCGACGTATTCGTGGCTATTTCTGCATATGCGAAAGCATCGGGCAACGCGCGAGAATTTCATCACCGCGGAATGTAATTTCGCGATGTGCGATGTGTGCGAAAGAGATAGAGCCAGCGGCAGACAGAGAGAGAGAGAGAGTCCAGGCAAAAGTTTCACCCGAAATTCCATCAATTGCGGAATCTCGACGTTGGATTGACGCGCATGTATACAAAAGAGACGATTAATTGGCGAATGATTTTACAATAATAGCACGAATCAATCGGGAGTCGCACATTTGTGTCACACGCGAGTAACGAAATATTCTCCGTAACTCCTGACTTTTTTTTCCTTTTTTTCGCCCAGCTAATATTCGAAATTGATTCGTATTCCATACGTATAGAGTCTCATAACTACCCAATCGGATAAGGATAATGAATTAAACGAAACATTAAATAAAATTGAAATTTAATAAAAATGATGAAATTAAATATCAATTGATTAATAAAAGTGATAAAAATATGTATTTCTGCTCGTTGATTTTTTGCATTAATTCAAACGAATTCGAGCATTAATTCAAAATGCTCGAATTCGTAAAAAATATTTATTTGTGGACTCCTTAACTTTTGGGAGAAAAATTATAATTATGAGAAAATTTGATTTTTTATAAGACAATAATAAGATATTTATTATTATAAATAATTATAAATGGAAGAAAACTCGGGAATTCAAATTTTCTTTGGAAATCCAAAATTTCGTCGCGATCGGGGCAAAAATTTCAATTCCCAAAAAAAATTTATTTCGGTAAATGTTCGATTCCGAAAAAAAGATTTATTTCGAAAAATGTTCGATTCTCGAAAAGATTCATTTCGTAAAATAATCACGAAAATATAAATAATAGAAAACGCGAAACCGCAAAGTTTCTCTGCTTTTTTGAATGGCATATACCATCGAAAATTTAGTGATCGATCGGGCATATTTATAATAAACGAAATTTACCGGGACCACAATTGAATAAACGGCACGGCACTGTTCGTCATCAATAAATTGCTGACGAGACCCGCGGGTACACTCGTGCGTTAAAACAATTACGAGAAAAGTCCGATCGACCAATTTGAACGATTTTATGGTTAAATGAAAAATTTTGAATATTCGAGTAAAAATTAATAAAATACTTCGGGACTATGAATATCGACTTGGGACTATCAATAATCGATATCACTCCAAATAAAAATTATTTGAATTAATAATTAAAACGCCAAAATAGAATAAAGAATTATTTCAAAAAGTATGTAATGTGTTAAATAACTAATTAAAAATTTCAAACATTCGTCATACGCAGGTTGAAAAATTACTTTTAAAAACCCACCCCAAAAAAAGTTTGATTAACATTTCTTTAAATATTAAAAGCACTCCGTCTCTAAAATATAGCAATTTTATACAATACAAAAGTAGTAATATTAAACTTTAATTTTATACAATAATAAAATAAATAGCAATAACAATAAATAATAAGGTTAACCATAACGAACACAAAATCAACTATTAATTAAATATTACCAACTTTATGGGCGTATTTTATCTTATTAAAATGAACAAAAAACGAAACTCCAAAACACCATTTAAAGTGACACAAAATCAATAACAAAAAAAAAAAAAAACAATCGTTCGAGCCAATTTACAATTGCAAATTTTCGGGATACGATAGAGCAAAAAAAAATAAAAACAAATAAAAAGAAGGGAGGAAACACGAGCCCCACAAATTTCAGGCAAATTGCATTTCGCATTTGTGCAATTTATCGAACGAGTGGGCAAACGAGACAGGACGTCCGAGTATGCGGAGTCGTCGTGCCACTTTTATTTTGTTTAACCGTGAAAAATTATGTGCTCGAGGGAACGTCTCGATCGTCGCGAAACGCATTTTAACCGGCGATATTTACGTGGCCTCGACGGTAAAATGAATTCATTTATCCGGACAGCGAGCAATTATGAGAGGAGGGCTGCGGCCGCCACGACGCGTATTTCCCTTGTTTTATGCATATTACGTGGATACGTACAGAAGTTGCGAAAAGGGAATTTAAAAAAAAAACGAAAAAAAATGAAACAAGTGGAAAAAAGAAAAGTGTATTGTTTACCATCGGGAGGAGCGTCAATACTCTCGACAGGATACGTGCATGTCTCCTATTCGCCTGGAAATATGTTCTATGAAATAAAGGGAAAAAAAGAGAATAACGGGCCAAAAACAAACGCCATAATCCTCAATGGATGTGGGTTCGGCGGGCAAATAGACGTACACGCCCTGTCCGCAAATTACGAATGCTCTATACGCGAAAGAGCTCGGAATAATAAATTAGCTTTTCGATCGGTCATCAAAAAAAGGCTTGATTATTGGAAGATCGTAGAGTGGATTGAAAATAGCGATGAAAATTTTGAGGCATTGGGATGCAACGAAAATTGTTTCCGGTTTTTCTTATTTAGTATATATATTTATTATTATTGATATTCAAAATCGTATTTTGTTAATTTATACAATGTTACCAATATTGGAAGCCGTACGTATATCATTGCCATCGTCAAAAATCGTATTTTGCGATACGATAGACTTTTTCTCATTGATTCAAGAAATTTGACGAGAAGACAGTCGTCAATTTGAGATCGTCCGGTCAAGTTTGGCCACATTCCGAAGAGCCGTTTAGGAAATCCATGGGTCCTTGGTGTCCCGTTCTACCATTCGGACCATAGGCTATATAGAACGTGATCAAACAGTCTCCCATCAGAAATCTAACCTCAACTTTCGTACGTTTCATAAATGCTTAAAATTCATGTCGGACGAAAATTCAACTTTGGAACGTCATTGAATCGCCGGTCTGCGTTATCATTGGCAAATGGAGAACGAAAATCGGGCATCAAGACTTCCTCATTGATTCCCATCGTGATCCTACCGTACTATATATCCCCTTCCTATAAATTAGCGTCCACTAATGAAAGCTAACGAGAGCAATGATGAATGAACTACTCCCTGACGCAAGCTATAGCCAACACGAGCAACCCGCGGGAATCCGATCTAACTGATTATTCGCCCAGGACCCTATCACTTTCAAGCTATTTGCGGAGGTGCTCGGATTTTCAGAGAGATCGGGAGAACGCCGAAGAGATATTGGAGGTTAGGACGAAACGGAAGGGCGTGGATGAAGAGAAAAGGGAGGGGTCAGGATGAATATACCCGGGGTCAATATAGTCCAGCGCGGGGTCATTGCGTCGAGGACACAAATGAAGAAATTTGTTTCGTCACAGCCTCCACCGCAAGTAATCATTTATGAGGTTAAGTTCAAATTTTGATTTCCATTGATTAGCGAAAACTGATGGCTTCGAGGTTTGACATTTTAAAGGTAAAAGTGAAAACTGGATGATGCGAGAAGATCGTTACGTTTGAGGTCGAGATCCAGAGTGGGGGCGTTCGAAACGTAATATCGTAGATCGGGACGATCGTTCTCGTGGACGACGTCAACGACGCCGCGTTGTGATACGTATTTCCCGACGTGCGTAATCCTGAGCGCGCGTTCAATCAAGGTCCATTATGAACTAGAGAAATTTCGTTAGCGAAGAGGCTTCTAACGGTTCGGATTAATATCCCGTTGAAGGAATTTCCGCAGATTTTTATTGTTTTGCTGTTGTTATCATTGCCGATATTGGCAATAACCCAACAAGTATTATAATTATTATTATTATTTTCACATTTCTTTCAAAATTCTCGGCTTTTAGCTGGTGACCTGTGAGTATTCTACGAACGTGTTAAGTAGAATATTTCCACCGACTGGTTTCAAATGGATCTTGGTGGGGTCTTGATTAGTTACCTCGCTTTCACCCCTATTGCTATTATTGATGTCCACGAAATTCCCCGCTTCATCGGTGCTCTGAAACTTTCCCATGAGGTGGCATATCTCGAGGATAACTGCCTTCTGCATTTCTTCATACGTCTGCTCTGGGAGCCGACGTATGTTTCGTATGTTTCGGTACCACTCCCATCAACGATAAGACGATTGGGACTATCCTGACGATGTCCATCCTACACAGGAGCTTTATAAGCATCGAACGTTTCGTATATTTGGCGATCTTTTCGCAGATGGTCACCTCCACGTTGTTCGTGTTTGGTACTGCAATATCAATTAAACTAGCTGTCTTCATGCCGTTGTCGATGAGCATGGTATCCACTCTATTCGCGGCAATCGTCTTGTCCGTTAAAATGGCTCTGCCGAAATACATCTTGTACGCGTCGTTATCCAAAACTGCAGGTGGCGCATACTTGTAATATGACTGCCCTTCGACAGTAAGTTGATGTTTACGGGGTAGTCGCTGATGTATGATGTTGGCTACCATGTTGTGCCTCTGCAGATACTCCTCTTGGCAGAGCAGGCGGCATCCTGACGTGATGTGCTGAATCGTCTCGGGGCAAATGTGATATAGCCTGCACTTATCGTCTTGCATTCGATGATCCGTGATGATGTATCTCCGGGAAGAGGTCTCGACAGCTCAACCATTTGTTTGACACTTCCTTGTCAACATATTTCGGGTTGAGGACATGGTAATGTTTTGCATGTAGTTCCTTTCTGGCCCATGATTGCCGGATGACTTCATAGTTACTGTTGATTCTATCCTCGTTAGGGTTTTCTGCTATATTCAGTGGCGTGCAGCTTCTGTCCGCCCTCACGAAGGTGTTGTGCATTGATAAACGTTGTTACTTCCTATAGTAGAATGCCCCCAGCGTTCTGAGTTGCTTTTCGTGGACAGAAACAATGTCGATCCTGCCCTGCCTCCTTCGGATCTTTGCAAGATCAGCCGTTTTACCGCGGATCTCGGATGGTGGTACCGATTCGCCGTTAAATTGGTTGTTGTTAGTCGTCGAAGGCCTTCTAAATCTGTTCGACTCCATTTAATCAGTCCAAAGGGGTATGTTAGAAACGGGATCACCGCAGGTATTAATCGCCTTGACTAGGTTCTTCGCTGCCAATTTACTCCTGCAGATTTTATTGAGCCTGGCCGGGTAGTTGTTCGTGATGTTATTCTTGACCCGAGAGTGCTCAATCAGCCTTGTTTACATCGTTTCGAGGTAGTTGTATTCTTTACCGTACTGCATTGCCCGCAGAGTTCCTTGGTCGCCGATAGGATGGTCTCCTATCTTTCCCTTCTCGATACGGATAATTTTGCAACTCTCTAGTTCAAATTCCATCCTGATGTCTTGCGAAAAGGTGTGCGTTATGTCGAGAAGGTGTTGCACTTGTCTTTCGTTGCTGGCATAGAGTTTGAGATGGTCAACATACAGCAGATGTGAGATGACGTATCAGTTTGCCCGGCTAGCCCTTAGCTTGGAATCGTAATTGGAGTTGTTCAATAGCCTTGATAGCGGATTTAGCGCAGGACAAAATCACAATGGGCTCAGAACATTCCCTTGAAATATTCCACGTCGTATCCTGATTTTCGTTATCTGGTCTTTCTCCGTAACAATCGTAGTGTTGTTTTCCAATTCTTCATAATCCGCGTCAGAAAGGTTACGATGGTTGGGTTTATATTGTATATATGCAGCGCCTTCTTATAATCTACATACATCATGTGTAGATTCCAATCACTTTACGGAGTTGGTAGAGTACGACTGCATGGGTAGTGAGATGTTCCCCTTGCATCCCATATGCGCCTTGCGATAACCTTTCTGCTCTTCCGCTAAGATGCACTCATCCTCGGTGTATGCGTACATTTTGTTAGCTAGGCATATTAATAGCTTATAGATGGTCAGCAAGCAGGTAATTGGCCGATTGTTCCTCTCCTCCCCCTTTAGCACCATGTATGTAATTCCATACGGAAAGATGTTTGGGGTTATCTCTGGGTGCTGAACGATTGTCGTAAAGCATGCCACCCATTGTGGCTGCAGGCAGTCCAATCGCTTATACTAGAAGCTATGAATTCCATCGATGCGAGGCGCCTTCCAATTCTGCGTCGTTCTGATGACTTTGGCTAGTTCTTCTACTTCTATGCCCATGTATTCCATCTGATGGCGACCGCGCATATTTTCTTGCTGCTTTGGTATCCATGTAGGTTGTTTCTTGTGCTCCACTGGCGCTGTCCAGATTTTTTACCAATACTTGGTTAGATCTTTTTCACTCGAGACTCCGTTCTCATCTTGTCCTCAGATCATGGCGTTCAGTTGGCGGTAGAACAGTTTTTCACTCGTCATAAATCTATCGTTTTGGTTCCTACGGTACTTTGCTGCTTTGTATCGCCTCACCCGTCCTACATAAACCGCTAGCTTCAGCGTGTCGAGATACTCCGTCAGGCTGCTATTTTGCTTTTCGTGAATTGAGTGCGTTCCTAGCTTCTGAAAAATCGACGCTAGTTGTTCCGTGAACCGCTCCAACGGTCTCTACAGTTTCAATAGTTGAGTTATGCGCCCGACATCTCGTCTTATTGATTCAATATTATTCTGACGTCGCTTGTTATTATTATTATTATTATTATTATTATTATTATTGTTATCATTATTATTAGTAACAACAACAAAAACAAGAACTGGTATTATTTGCATTGACAAGGAGTATTATTGTTATTATTTAACAAGGTTATTTTTTACTTTATAATATTATTATTAGTGTTATTTATAATAATTATCATAATTGCAGCATGATGTGACTAACTGGCCATAACACATTGCATTTTGCGGCTCTTCCTCAAGATCACCGTGTAGTACCTCTACTCGTTGCCAAAGTAACCACGTATACAAAGTTTTTAACAAATTTGTTCTCAGTGGGCAATGACCGTCTGTGCTTCCTCTGTTTCTTCATTCTTCTTTTCGTGTTAGAAGACCATGGATATCTGCGCAATTTATCAAAGAAAAATTGAAATTTTTCATCGGAAAATGGGAAAGAAGCGTCGTAGGGAGCATTCCGAGGACTCAATTCGTCGGCTAGAGCGTTTGCAGAAAAAGCGACGACATCGACGTAAGTACGATTCCTTTTTTGATAGGTCACCATTGGAAGATTTATACCACACGTTCAGGAAGAGAGAGAGATGCTTACGCAGACTCTAACCTGCTAAGCTTTAGACGTATATTTACGTTCGACGGAAATTAAATTAAAAAGAAATATATATATGGGTATATATATATTGACCGACTCTGACCTGTTAAAGCGTTCTGATTACGCTCTCTCTCAGACAAAAAGGCTCTCATACAGGCTCTAACCTGTTATGAGACAAAATACCATTCGTCCTATGGATAAATTAGAGCGCTTGGTTAGGCGCTAACCTGCCAAGTGTCTCCAGAAGCGTTTCCTGATTTGTCTCATAAATTACAACTCAGAAAGGTCTAACCCGACTGAGGAAGGGCGTAGCCCGTGTAAATGATATAAGCGTCGTTCACACAGTCTCTTATCGAAGATCGTCACTCTCAATGGGCTGATTGCTGATTATTTCATGCACAACAGGTCAGCATTACCAGACCGATTCCGCATTATCGGATGGAAGCGATGACATAGATTATCGCAATGAAGACCGTCCCCAGATAGCTGGCTCGAGAGCTAACTCGACTTACGGTGGGTCCACACCTAAAAGGGAAGGATCCCCTCAGATAATTGAGGTGTTAAACGAACAGGGAAAAAACCCAATAGCAACGGAACAGACGCAGGCAACCGAAGCAGGATTACAAGAAGAGGCAGATCTCGATCCAAGAATCGTCGAGATTTTAGGAAAGCGGATAACAGAAGAACGACGACTTGCCGCAAAAATCCCTACCGAACTAATGGTTCGGTGGGAAGAAATATTAAAAAATGGACTGCCGGAAGACGAACGCGAAAGACTT
>JAPYZI010002047.1:0-51277 GCA_030523105.1 Ophioninae sp. A BG-2022a | reverse complement strand
TCCGGCAAAATGGGCCTGGGAGGTCGAAAATTTTTTTTTTCCGTTTTTTAAGTATTAAAAGGGTGTATTTGATCGGAAATTTTCCGCTGATTACGAATACGCCCGAGATTTTGCCGAAAGTGAAAAATTTGACTGGGAAAATGAGAAAAACCCATTCTAGAATACTTTTTGGACATTTTTGCCGGCTGCAGATTACGGTAGCTATCGTAGCGACGGAAATTACGAATTAGCGCAGTGAAGAAGTGACAAGTGCCAAGTCAAAAAGTATATTGATTTTTCGGAACGATGCAAGCGCGGTCGGTAACAACGGAGAATGCGAACCGCTGCGTCGCCAGAGTGAAAATCGTTTAACTGAATTTTCTTGATAGTCTAGATTTTGAAATTTCGATGTGGCTAGGAAAGTGTTCGTCATTCCCGCCACACGAATGCTGCGGTATTCTTTAATTTTCAAAAGCGATCTCGTACAATAGGCGAGAGAATAATTAAATCACCCACTATTTTTTCATTTTAAAAATATTTATTTAAATATTTTTCTCAGTAATTAATTCAATTTAGCGATACGTATGGAGAAAATTAGATAGTGAGAATGTCACGTAGTGACGGATTTTAGACGTTTTTCTATATCTGATTCAAAATGCTCGACCACCCCAAAAAAACTGTTCAAAAAATATATATATATAATTAAGAGGGTGATTTTCCCATCGATAGGATTTCAACTCGAAGTACAGTTCTAGTGCGCAGGGCGAATTTTTCCAACAATCATCCAATTACTCTTCCAACAGTTTTGCTACAAATTATACGACTTTCCGTTACACTTTTTTTTTAAATAAAATTATTTTCTTTTTTATTTCAACCCAGTGTCCGTTATCGTCGTTTATTTCCGCCTCCACTCTCACCAACTGTATAGTGTGTCCGCCTCCGCCGTTCCGCTTTCTTCGCTAACGAGGAAAATTGTGGAAAATCTCGTCAACTTTTCTCCCCTCGTTTCGTTTACGTTGAATCCAGAGAGAAAATTACGCGCGTGCCTTTTTTTCTCGTATTTTTCCGTCTGTCTCGACCCCGTTGCTGAGGGTGATGTCCGAGTGAAGCTCGCTTCCGGTCCATCCGGAATTCACTCTCAAGGATACGGATCAAACGGTACAGAACGGATGAATTTTCTCTGCTTTTCGTTTTTTTTTTTTCAACATGCGATTTTTTTGATGTTTTTTCTCAACCGTCGTTGGTTTTTTCAGTGTGTCCACTATCGATTTCGAGTTTTACACGAAACTCCTTTTACTTGGCTGACAAACTGGTTGCACAAAATGACTTTGCTTTTTTCGCTGATCGAGTGTTTTTTGAGTTTCGTAAATCAAACGAACGACTCGACGTCGTGAATATTCGCTGGGTGATTACTGGATGAGCCGTCGGTCAAAAAGTTAAATAAAAATGGGTTTATTGAAAAATTCGAAAATCGTGTATTACTACATGTATGACGACAACCCAAATAAACCCAAACATTCTATGTACAACGAAATTTTCCTGATTCTCAATTCCTAATTGTCTGATTCCTAAAATTTTCCAAAATGTTGTTTTGGTTCAATCCTCGTAGATTACACAAAGCGTCCAACTTCCGGATCGTTGATTTTAGGGGTTGTTTTTTTCGTTTAAAAAATTTTGGTGAACCGATAAGGATTCGAAAAAAGAACGACTAGATTCGATTGCTCATCGCGCTTATCGAACGTTTTTCACCGCTCGTTTCCGGCGCGCACTTTTCAACCCGCTTGACTCCCTTTCTCCTTGAAAAGGAAGGGAGAGCGAGAGAGAGGTTGAGATTGAGGGTAAACTGCGTCCGGACTCTCGTTCGAACTTCCTCGGTGGTAAATGGCGACTTTTCGACGTCTAAGACCGAGATAAGGGTGGTAGGGCGTAACTCTTTCCTTTCCGAATTCTACAACCTTCCTCGCTCACTCTCCTTCTTTCTCTCTCTCTTCTCCCTCTTATTTTGCTCGCCGGAGATCTGTAGACGAGAAATGAGATCGTCCTATTCGTCCCCATCCCAAGAATTTCTGTGGTAGGACTAATGGTGTGTTCCCGAGATTCGGTTCGATGAAAGGGAAAAGGAAAAGCCCGCGAAGAGACGTGGCAACGAAACGCCGAAGGGTTTTAAAGGGCTGAAGGAAGTCTCTGAGGGGTGCATGCGTTTCTCTTCCTCTCGGCATTTCTCTCTTTCTCCGTCTCTCTGGAGAGTTTGAGGCTCGGAGTACGAAATAAACGAACGACCGCAACCCCTCCCTCCCCCCCATCGTTTCTCTCGTTCAAAATTTTCGATAAACTCGACAGATATCGGTCGACGGTTTTCCGGTCGGCTTTCGAAAGTTCGTACCATTTAAGAGGTTAGGATACTGTGATGACCCGAAAATCAGGGTTATTTAAAAGAAAAATTCATCTCGGAAGAATAATTAATTTTTAACAATTAATATATTAATTCTTTTTCAAACGTAAATGAAATCTGACTAAGTTCTGATATAAATAAAAATAATTTAAGTAATAATAATCTAAGGTATTCATTTGGTTAAATTACTTATATTTTTGTAATGATAAGTTAAAACCATTTTACAAATGATTAATATTTGGGTTTCTCTTTTTCCTCTCCTTTTTTCATTCACGAAAGAAGGCATTTTTTCTCCCTTTTTTCCCCTCTTTCTTCCTCTCCTCGTGGAAGCTGCTTTTCGACATCTGCCGCCGATAAATATAAATATGGATTTCTACGCCTATCGAGTGCATCGAGTCCTGCTGATCAATATTTATTTACTCGTTACACTCGTCCATTTCAAATGAGCAAAATACGTCCTCGAAGATCAAAGCTTAAGCTCCTTTCGAGTCAGTCTCTTCATTGGTGTTGGGGATAAAAACCAAGCCGGAAAACAAGATGAATTTTTATTCAAAGACGATTGATATTCGGTTGAATAGAAATGACAATCGAACATTATTTATCGGTAGTCGTTTAGGTACGTGGGGAGGCGAGATCGTTTCGAATAACACGAGTAGCACTCGTGATGGAAATTCATTCCGAACCGTTGAAAATTGTGAAAATCAATCAATCATAACGATACAATGAACTTCGTAGCTCGCTAGGTAGATACAAATGTTCTCGTTAGTCATCTCGTGGACCGGTGATCGATCACATTCATAAAAAGAGCGCATAAAAATCCAACGTTATTTGTGTGTTTTTAGCGAAACTTCAAAACGTTGATGTACAATGCGAATTGAACGTTTTTTTTAGTCCGTTGTATTTTTGGCGTATACATAATCATTCCCATTAAAAAAAAAAAAACAATTATATTTTCACTGGAAGTAATTGTAACGATTCTTGTAATTCTTGGTCCTCGGTAGGATTCGTCATCAACTAATAATCCGGGTGTCGTATTTTGGCAGGCTTAAAAAGCTCTCAATCAACATTGGCCATAATTATCTCAGACTATCATTAATTGCAAATGTATCATCCAAAAAATGTAATTTCATAACTTAGTAAAATATTGAGAACTGGTAAGTAAACCTGACAAGTAGACAAGTCAACAAAAAAAAGCTTATAATTAATAGTAAACATTGTTTTCTGAATAAAAATGATTATTAATACGTTGATTATTGAATAGAAGATTAAATAAACATTATTCTTTCATTTCAACAGTCACAGTTTTTTGTTGTACTGAAAAACAAATAAGGTGGGCCTTACATGGGTCATAATTACTTTAGGTATCGAAATATCATTGTTGAATTTATATAAATTGCACGGAAGCAATTTCTTGGAATCGTTTTACCTGAAACCCTTTGAGATTTCAATTCCCGAACACGAGCCTTCATAGGTAATTCCAATGGTGATGGTTCTCGGTCCACTGAATCTTCCCCAAATCTGAGAAGTCAGCACGACGAGAGAGACGTGGTTGGTGAGTTCTCCACGGAAGTGCGGAGAGATAGCTCCGGTTTTCCGTGGCCGATTCAGGGGTTGACGAAGATGGTGATGGTGGCTAAGCAAAAAGAGGCTTTGCCGGGGACATCGGAGTCGTAGCTTTTACCCCGGTCGCAGCGCGCGATGTTTACGCGCTTCTGTATTTTACTCAGTCCCGTATATACAACCGCGCAATCCGGAAGGTACACGCGGAGGCGCGCGGCCATTTTTCACCGTGCGGACATCCGTTTCCGCTCGAGGATCACCGCAAAATATACAAACGAAAATGCAGCGATCCTCCGGGGAGAAAAGCTACCAACATCGTCACCAACCAACCTCCGACCTGGAAGCTTCGAAAGAGAAGGAGAAAAAAAAAAGGTCAACCGGGAATAGGGATGAGTCGGGAGCTCGCGGCTCAACTATGTACAACGAGCCGGTGAAACAGGATGCAAGAGTCATAGGAGTTTCATCCTGGCCAACCGCTGGCTTCGTTGCAATGAACTACCGCTAACTTCTCACCATTCGCAACATCATCCTTTCCACCATACCGCATTCTTCCTGGCTTCCTTGTACTACGAGTTATACGCGTTGTTGTCCTTTCCAAGTTTCTGGCTGGTTGGATCGAAACGACTCGCATTCGCAAACGAAACACTTGGCGCTGATGCACAAAAAGGGAGGGAAGTTCGCGATCGCGATTTTCGTACGGTTACTAATGATAGATGGTTCAGTAAGATTAAGGGCATTACGAACATTACCAAGCGACACACGAGTACGCGAGAGATAGTTGAACCTTTTTAAACCGTGATTTCTCAAAAATGAAACGTTTTCATTGAAAATTGCGACCGGGGGGCCCTCGGTGCCATCGTCTTGAATGCACACAGCAAATTTCGTAGCGATTGGTTCAGACGTTCCAGAGAACAGTAGTTTCAAAATTTCGAAGTGGACGGAGCCGTGACATTGAGAGCTGTGTCATTGACCCGCTACCAAAGTATAATCGGTTCTTTATGGCTTCGTCATTTCAGAAATGTTCATCAGTTTCGTCAGTTACTTATGCGGACTTGTTTGTTTCAGCTTGCTGATTGGGATTATTAATTTAGAATTGTTCCTTCGAACCTGTTTATTCGCTTTGTTCATTGGGCTTATTCGTTTAGGTTTGTGCTTTTTGTCGATTGGATTTGCTTATTAACCAATCTGAAAGTATCCAATCCACAAGTCCGAAACGCAAACCCAAACGTGTAAGTTCAAACGGACTAAAACGCAATAAACGTACGGGAACGAACAATCCAAATCTGATAAACTCAATGATAAACTGAAACGGATTTTCGTCATCGTTTGGGTTTGTCAATTTGGACAAACCTCGCTTGTTTTATCAATGGGATTTGTTCGTTTAGTTTATTCATTAGGTTTGTCCATTTCGATACTACGATTGGATTTCTCCATACAGTTCGACATTTGGTCTTGATCCTATGATCTTGTTCATTGTTCTTATCCACATGAAATTTTATCGTTCATTTTGTATCTTCAGATTTATTCGTTCTCGGAACAGCGTCAATGAGTTATCAAGCGTAGTTGCACCGAATGGAAAAATAAATGAATCCGGATGAAACGGAAAAACTCGTGAATTAAGCAAAGATCAACGACAGGGTGAACGTCCCTTAGATCGTCCATGGACACGTACACAAATCTGCGCATTTATGACGACGAGATCTCGTTCCCTCGGCTCATCTCCAACTCGAGCAGTCCTCATCTCGTTGAAACGCTCTTGTTGAACGAGAGTGGAAGGGGGGGGGGAGGTAAAAAAAGAGAAAGAGAAAGAGGGAGAAAGATACAGTAATCCACAGCACATATAAAATGCAGCGATAATGAGGCTTCGCCAAACACGAAACGAAGTAGGAAGCTTACTCCTACAACTGCACGAACTATCGAGATTTTTGGCAGACAAATGTTTTTTTTTTGTTTTCGTCGTTTTCATCAGCTATTATGCACTACATAGGGAGAGCTTATTTTTCACGTTACTTTTTTATACGCGACAGAAATTAAACTGCATAGTGTACACGTGTGCCTGTAAACAAAGACATCCTCGATTCACGAGGTTCATCGACCCAACACGCTACCTCCGAGACCCATAACTCGTAACAACTCTCCTGGGGCTGAACCCTCCGATCTTGCAACGGACACTGCACTCGAATGGATAGATTCGGAAACCGGAAGTTCCAGATTATCGATATCCCTCGTGTTCTGATCTCTTGAGCTCTATCTCTATCTTTCTCTTTTCATCTCTCCATCTTTCTCTTACAGAACTTCCTACATCCCTTATATTGTGTCGAATGGCTATTCTTCCCCATTCTTTTGACTCATCCTATCTTCCTTGTTGGTTTTCTCTTTGTTCCAGGACAGTTACGAGGATGCGTTGACTCGCGGTTAGAATCGTTCGCGGAAGAGTGTGTGCCAGTGAATGAAGGTGTGTAGATAATATCCGGAGAGTCCAACGGGAACGAGGATTCGAAATACTCGGTTTATCGGGAATGGATCTGAACTTGCTGCTCATTCTTCTGGCCGGTGAGTTTTGGAATTTTCTATATTTTTCATACCCTGATTTTTGTCTTAATTAATTGATGATTATTGGAGGAACCCTGGTAGAGATTTTAGAAACAATGAAAAGAATAAAAGTCTGTCGAATTATTTTTTGATATAAAATAATTACGTCGATTACTTAATTTTATCTTATTCTAAGCATTACCCCTTTTTTACCCTAATCTCGTGTTACTGCCGTAGGCAAGAAAAGCAGGAAACAAAAATATTATCCCCTCGTTTCTTCCGGACGTGACACGTTCCAGTATTTACAAAGTAACTATTTAGTCAATGCCTCCAAAATTAATTAATTTCTCCGGTATTTATGAAATAATCAATTATTCAATTATTTAAGGATTATTGAGTTACTCGTGATTTTACTTTTTTTTAAGTAGTCTCAAATTTACGTATTAACCATTATTCTGGAATTTACGAATTCTCCGATCTTTATTTGCAAATGCAATGTGCCACAGTAAAACGTGGCAAGGTGGCAGCTTCGAGTTGATCAATTATTCTTCAATTTCCGGTTTGAGGAATTATTACAAAATTCATGGATCATTTAATTTTTGTATTACTCAATTCTCCGAAATAGGTTTTAAGCTTTTTTCTTTTTAGATCTCAGCTAAGTTGTACTATCGTTAAACTTAACTAACGAGTTAAAAACTTGTTACTCGATCGATTATTTCACAATTTGCGAATTTACGAAATATTTAATCATTCCGGATTTCGCAGATAATTCAATGCGAGCATTCAATTATGTAATCAATTAATAATGTAATAATTCAAGTATGTGATTAATTAATAATGTGATAATTCAAGTATGCGTTCATTAATCAGTTTCTCAATTATTCGAGTCTTAAATTTCAGTAAATTCAATTCAGAAATCACTCATTTATTTCAATCTCACTAAACTATCAATCAGACGAAAATATATATTTGTTTTTCATCCATTCAACATCTACTCGGACCCAACAATAATGATTTTCAAGAATAGGACTGGCCTCTGCCGCGCGCGATAAAACATAGTATCGTCCGTGTGTGTCGGAAGATGGAAAGCTGCCAAGTGAAATAAGAGAATTGGCTTCGGCCAAACGAGAGTCCGGAGTTTTTATAATGTTGCAAGGGTGCGCGCGAAGACATCGCCAGAAATCTCCTATTCCCTCCACTTGTGAGCACCTGCCTCGTCGTCCTCGAGTACACTCGTCCTACGAAAGGATAAAGAAAAAAAAAGCTCGTAAAAAATGTTCGTTTCGGACGCTTGGACGAAGCGACCGAACAGGGGGCAAAGATTTTTCAAGAGGCAACACTCGAAGGGATAAATAAAAGACGTGGCTGTGAATCGAAGTCCTTGTGTAAAGACGGGGGAACTTCCGGTCCCTTTATTTCGATCCAAGTTCGGAGACAATTTCTTCTTCGTCGGAAACGTCATGATTTCTTTCAGCCCCGATTCTCTCTGAAATTCAATTCCCTCGTACATTCCCACCTTAAGAACCCATAGAAAATCGATATAATCACGGATATCTTCGAAATCTTTTTTCTCGTTGGTGGTTGAGTTTTAAATGAAAAATCGAGCATCAGTATCCGTATAATTTATTGACGGATAGATTAATACTTTTATTTCTCGATACAAATGAGCTGAGAAAGCCTCGAGCAATCAAAGTTTAAAAATTTCGATTATCTTTTTCGCACTCACGTGTCACGTGGTATATCGTCGAACAGAGCATTAAAAATACAATTTTCGCAACCCGTTCGCCCACCGTGAAATATTCAATTCTCCCTTGACAAATATTTAAAAAAATGGTTATTACGTTTGCAAATAAAAAAATTCAATACAATCGTTTGTTGCATTTGGTACTCGTGAGCTTGGATTTAGGAAGTAAAAGCTTTCGTGAGGCTAACTCTGTACACATGATCACCACCCACTTCCCCTCTTTGCCGATCCAAATAGTAATGTTAAGGGGAGGGATACTCTCGCAATCGTGGTGAAATGGAGGGTTGCCAACGACAATAGAGAATTGGCAGCGATCGAGGTGCAAGAGGGTCGTGGTACTACGGTCTATATATGTATATAAATACCCATTATATACATACATATAATACATTCTTTCACACGTACGTAATACGACCTATAAAATATTTCGTTTGTGTATTTTATTTATAATCAGCGTCTATAATGTGTATATAATATGCATCTATAGATGTAAATAAACGAGACTCTATGTAAGTGTAACAAGAAAGAAAACTTTTCATATTTTACGTATGTCAATATTAATCTATCTTAAAATATTAAAGTAAAAAATATATAAATGTAATTGATATATATTAAAATGATTATTTTTTTGTTTGGGTTGATTCGAGCTCGATTGTTCCGTTCGTATTTGTTCAAATAAGGGTGGGTTTTTACTTAGTTTGACTTGGGCTTGCTTCGTTTGTTAAAATTTGGGTTTGTCTGAATCAGTTTGGATTTATTGGGTTTATTGGGTTTATTAAGGCACGATTCGTTCGCTCTAGTTTATTTGTTTGGGTTTGGTTCGATATTTCCTTGGTTTGTTTGGAGGTCCACTCCTTCGTTCGAGTTTGTTTCGGTTTATCTGGGTTCGTTGGGGACCCTGTTTGGGTTCGTTCATCCTCGATACGTTTGCTCGAGTTGGGTCGGGCTTGCTTGGATTTAGTTGGATCTTCGCTTGGATTTATTGGAGCTTCATTCGTTCGCTCGAGTTCGCGTTAGTTTATTTGAGACTTTGTTTGGGTTCGTTCGGACTTGATTCGTTAGTTTGGTCTTGTTTAGGTTTTAGCTTGATTTCCGATTCGGATTCAATCCGTTCACTCGAATCCGGCATTTCTTTCGATGGACAATAGACACAGCTACGTTTAGAAAAACGGAACACTGTAGTACAGCGAATTGAAAATTCATGTTTGCCCGTTTTCGGAATTACGTACGGGGAGGGGGAAGTCTCTGTGAGCTTTTGTGTATTTTTGGGGGCGTGTGTAGATTCGCCCTCCTGTACGTATAATAATACGACGCTCGAATGCGCTCGATCTCTCCGGATAACAACGAGTGGATAGGCTAGAATTCGGTACATCAACCCTCACACGTTTGATGACGAGTAATCGATCACACGAGTATTTCTCTGTGCCAATACTAGCCCCAGAAACACGGGCAGTAAAATGGAAGGGGCAAGGGGCCAATGAAATACGTTTCAGTGTCTCTTCCACGATTTTAAACAATTTTCTCACACGGCTCGATTCGTTCGCGCGATCCACAAAGTGGAAAGCTCGATCAACGGGTGCTCGATCCACGTGGATAGGAATATTGTATTTACGAGCGATGTACGGGAGCGATATACAGGGACGCAAATCCCAGGAAAGGCTAGCCCTGGAGGGGGGGGGGTATAACGGTGTAATGCGAGTTAAATCTTTATCGGGGATTCGGCATAATTGGGGCGAGTTACTCTCGTCCCACAACCCACGTATTGGAGATTTTTACCCTCGTTTTGGTATTAGAAGTATCGATGTTTTAATTCTCCCAGTTTCGCCATCTTTCTTTTCCTTTTTTATATGTTTCTAAACTTTCGTATATTTTTTTATTTTTTATGTATTCGTGTGTGTGTAAATATATATATTTAAATATAAAGTCGTGCACCAAAACTAAATATGCTCCTTCAGATGCCTGTTTGTCAGAGAACTTTTTTTTATTAGCGATAGAAAAATAAATATGAACTTATAATATAAATATTTAAAACAAACAAATGTACGAATGAATATACGAAAGAGTAATAATAAAAGGAAAATAATAATTCTAATGGCAAGTTATTATTGAATAATAAAGATTTTATGTAACAATGATGTAACAATATATATTTTAAATATACGATAAACGAGCATAAGTACGAAACACGTAATTGTAAAAAAAAAACAATGAAAAAAAAAAACAAACAAACAATAATCTAAACGGCAAATAAATGTTAAATAACGATAAGTTCGAAAACAATAACACACAATAATAATACATTTAATAATGAAGGATAATTATGCACTAATCACGAAAGTCGTTTGACGGATTTTAAAAGAATTTTTCTCGAAATTAAATTTTTTAAAATGCTTCGTACAATTTTCTAAGATTCCATAACCCAAATACCTTGAAATTTGGGGCAATTTCATTCTGTCTACTACTGACGCTTTAAATGCTCCACTTTCTCACTCTCTCTTTCTCTCCGAGCTTCTCACCCGTACGAAATAAGAATCGACGTGAGTTGAGAATCTCTGATCGCAGAGGTATTCGCGAGGTCGCGTTCGTAATGCTTTCGTGAAAAATACAGGCGAAAAGAACAGGTTTTATTCGTCCCCCCCCCCTCTCTCTCTCTCTCTGACTCTCTTTCGCTTTTATCCCTTCAATTCTCTTCCTCCCCCTTGTCTTCCCGTATCCATCTCTACGAGCCCTCTTCCTCCTCTCCCCTTTACGCTATTCCTGTTCGGCGAATGTCGATGTCCCCCTGTCTTCTTGGCCATCCCTGTATCGATTTCTGGCCGATGGAGTATCGAGATAGTACTCCTCCCTCCTCTTCCTCCTCCTCCTCCCTCATGTAGATATATGTGTACGTGTGTGTTTCCCTATTTTCCCCACCCGGCCTGTACCCCCAACGGTACATGTCCTTTGCCACTTCCTACCCTCTGCTTTTCATCCCTCTATTTCTCTCTTCGTCCCTCTCCGAATCTCTCTCTCTCCCTCTTTCTCTCTATTTTGGTCTCTTTCTGGCCTTTACTCATCTCCAGCACTTCATCCCGTTCTATGTACGCCATCATCCCCCGCGCCTTTCGCCGTTCCCGTGCATCAAACGGCGGCACGTCCGGTCGTATAAAACCGCGAAGTATAAACCGATACCGATTTCTTTTTATCTCCTTCGTTCTCTTTCGGACATGTACGCTACTTATGCACTGTCTCCCTCTTTCTTTCCCTCGTTTTTTATTTTCATCTTCTCCCTCTTTCTGCCTCTATCTCGATGATTCTCTCTTTCTTTCTCGCTCTCTCTCTCTCTCTCTCTGTCTCTATGATGCGAGGGTATCGAACTCGAAAAACAGAAAACAGTATTTTTTCGATTTTATACTTATGTCGTGCACGATGTGTCGTGAATGTCTTTTGTTTGCTCAAAGTTATTTCATTAACTGTCCTCACGATCGAACCATTCGTTTGATGAGAATATTAATGATAGCGCTCGAAACACCCCGTAAAATTGATGCCGAATGTTCCGTAAATTTAATACAGCTACGAAATTCTTTTTTTACGGAGCAAACGAAGAGCTGGTAGCAATGTCCTCTGGAATAATAAAAAATTGAGAAAGATTAACGAAAATAGAAAATTAGTATTTTTTTCTATTGGAACGTACGTGTTTTTACTTGATTTTTCGTTTTCTTTCATTTCACTGGTAGAGGATTTTCGAATTTTAGGTTTTTTTTCGCGAGATGGGAGTTTTCGGATTTTATAATTTTCATTTCTCTTCCGCGAAACGTGAATTATTAGTGAAAAAATACTTCCATTTGTTTTTTTTTGTTGCGATATGTGAATTTTTTACATTAGTTTTTTTATTTTTTATTTCCAGACGTGGATTTGCTTATCTTATTTTTCTTATTCCTTTTCGCTTTGCTTTTAGATTTCAATGTTAATTCTTTTAATTTTATTTTGCGTGAATCGGTTATTTTTATTTGCTTTTTTATATTCATTTTTGTTATTTTTAAATATCGCAACGTTTCTCTCTCTCTCTCTCGCTTTCTCTTTTTCCCTCTTTTTCTAACTTTTATACGAGAGTCTCGAACACAAAAGGCAAAAAGTATTTTTCTCCTTCATGCCGATGTTGCGCAGGATACCATCGAATATGTCGTTCGTTTGCTCGTGCATTCACATTCATCCATCGGTATTCCCACTTCACGTATACGAAACCCATGAAGGGACCATTTTTCAACGAAACTTCGAACGTCACGGATACGGTCGTACGAGAAATATTTTCGTAACCGATGTACGAAAATAGTGAACGAGTACACGTCGTCGAGCTGGGGTGGGTGGTTGATACTACTCGTTTTCTACCGGACCACGTATGACTTCTTTTCGTGCTTTATGGAGACAATTTTCGCAACGAGCGTCGGTCCACTTTGGTCTGGTATTTTTTTACGATCTTTTTTTTTTTTTATTACGAACAGATAATATTTTAAATTTCTTTAGGAATGTTTTGAAAGTGTACAAGGTATTCCGAATGATTAATTTATAAATTATTAATCAACTACTGGAGTATGCTAAATTAATAAAAATGCTGGAGTGATTGGACGTGATACTGATCGTGATGATCTGAAGTTATTGGAATTAAAATTGTATTCAAAAAACGGAACAAAAAATGTAAAAAAAAAATAATAGAAAATTACACAACCGATACCGATGGACATCGAAGTGTGACTTGAGCGCTCACTGAAGTTAAACAGCATTAAGCACGGCTGATACTGATTTGCGAATGCGTGAAGTCAAAATCTCGACAGAGATTGCGATAATAAGGGCCTTTAAGGGGATGGCGAACATTACCACGTGAAACACGAATACGAGATAAATAGTCGAAACGTTTTAAACCGTGATTTCCCAATATTGAAACGTTTTAATCGACAATTGCGACTGGGGGACCCTCGGTGCCATCGTCCTGAATGCACACAACAAATTTCGTACCGATTGGTTCAGTCGTTTCGGAGAATAGTGGTTTCAAACTTTCGAGGTGGACGGAGGCTTGTTCTCGGTTTCTCGTCGGGATTTATCAAGGATTAAACATTTTTATCAAACATGGCGAGAAGGGGGCAGTCGGTGCTATCGTCCTGAACGCACACAACAAATTTCGTACCGATTGGTTCAGTCGTTTGAGAGAATAATGCGTTCAAAATAGGGAGGCGTGGTCGAAGTGGAGGGAGGCGCGTTCGTCATACCTTTAAAGACATATTCGAGATATTCCTTGTCAGGAAAGCATCAAATCAGTTCTTAGAAGTCCTTATTTTTATGGGGGTTGCCCAGGGTATTTTTCCCATGGGATAGAAATAGAGAGGAAAATAACGAGAGACTGAGAGAACGCGAACAGCGCAAAAGTATTATTCCACCTCATATATACTATTGCGTAACCCCCATGATGACAGTCCCACATTCGTTTCGAAACGATCACGAAATACGCTTCCGCCCGCGTCTCTTCGCAGTATCGTCAACACCACCGCGTTCCCCTATATTTGCACTGATTTCGGTTGTTTCTCGCAGCGGCAATTCCACAGGGCTGTTGTTGCCACGTTACCGTTGCGCGTGTATCCATCATACGTCGGTAATTCCAGCTCTAATCCATCACGAGCGATGGTATGCTGTACGTCGTCTAGGCGCGCATTGCTCCACTCTCGTGCACGCACTCACATACACCAACAAACATATTCCGAAGAATACATACAGGGTGGCCGAAAATTCGATCGGTTCTTCAAAAGAGGTTATTCTAAAGATGTTTTTAATTAATTTAACGTTTCAATTTATTTAAGGAGTCCATATTAAATATTTACTGAGTTGTGATGGTCTCGCGATCTTTTTAGAAATGTTTAGGCTTTTCAACAAAAGCATATACATTTTTAAAAATGACGATTACAA
Source organism: Ophioninae sp. A BG-2022a (assembly GCA_030523105.1). Classification (NCBI taxonomy): domain Eukaryota; kingdom Metazoa; phylum Arthropoda; class Insecta; order Hymenoptera; family Ichneumonidae; species Ophioninae sp. A BG-2022a. The sequence goes on along the minus strand of JAPYZI010002047.1, from coordinate 37,136 downwards.
AAATACATGCAACATTTTTGCACATTTTAAAAAATAAAAGATCGTAAATGGCTTAAAGTATTAATATATAGGTATTAAAACAAAAGTAACATTTATTAAAATTTGGATTATCATAATTCTTGATAGTATAAAAATACATGAATTATTTTAGAATTGATCTGTAAATAATTGAATAGTTATAAACTTATAAATTAAAAACTGAATTATACTAAATCGCCGTAAATTCTAAAAATATATCATCAAAATTTGAAATCGAGTGATTCATCGGGCTAACGTTTTAACAAATAGAGCGAGCTGTCGCGTTTAGCAGTCGATATATAAAATAGTTCCACGATGAATTATCAGCAATGATTGGAAAAGTCAATATATATTGGGTTTTAGGGTAATTATTGATAAGAATAAAATTACCCGATATTATTAATGAAATTTAAAAATTGAGAAATCTTTTTGAGGGACAGTTTGAACAGATTTACAGATACTGACAAAATTTCAGTAAAACACGTGTCGTTGTCGTCGAAGATAAGTTTAATTATTATTAAAAAATGAAAAACTAATAGTTCTAAGTATTAATTTACAACAAAACTAGCGATTTGTAATATTAAACACGTACGACATGGTCTAGACTTGTACATCCACGATTTCCTCATTTTGGACTTATATTTGACATCCTGTAATATCGTAAATTCACATATCTGCTAATTCAGTAACTATTCAAATTTTACGCCTAGTTGATTGAGCTTAAATTGTTTCGAATGATCTTTATAATGACTGGTTTCAAGTAATAGGTTGAATTTCGAGTCACCCTGTATATTCATATGAAATAAGCATGCCTTGAACCCATCGTATTTCTGGAATGCTATCTATTGGTACATCCAACGAATAAATAAATATATAACACCAAAAAAATAATGAATTTTCGTGAATGGCTATGACATAATCCTTTTTTTCCTAATAATTATGAATCACCCCATACATATACAGCCCACCTTCTTTTCCCCCGTGATATCCCCCCCCCCCCCCCCCCCCCAATTGATTATGTAACAAAACATCGATACGTCACCAAAATCGATTAAAAAAAAAAGTCAATTCCCTAGCAACGTGTTCGGACCTCGATGTAGGTTGGGATTTTTTTGCATGCCGTAAAGTCACCGTAATGGAGGGTGCGATTGAAAACGCAATGGCCATTGTAGCAATCCTTGGTGGTAATTGCGCAGACGCGGCTCTCCTCGGCGGCTCACATCGTGGCGGATTAATTACTTTTGGACAGCCGCAACCACACTGGGGCCGCGCGCCGACCCCATACCTCCATCAGACGTTTCAATCGCGCAGCTTCAAACGCGCGATCACTCTTGTAGCCCGCCAACACGCGAATCACCATAAAATCGTCGAACTTTTGGTGGGTCGAATCTGAAGGTCCGTTGTCTCTTCTCTTTTTTTTTTTAACTAATTGTTATGAGTATGATAACTTATAATGTTTATTTTTATGATGTTTTATGTAAAAGCGGTTTATTTATTTATTTATTTTTTTATTGTTCTCTTTTTTCTTGGTACACGCTGTTGGGCTGTTTACCAGTTCGCGTGCCTCCACTTCCGGTATCATTACTATCAGTATCTCATCCGTAAACCTAACCATTTTTTAAAGATAATTGTTTGAAAAATTACGCGAGTCTTCTTGATGGTCATATTACAATATATAAAATATTTGAAACGTTTTCATTGTTTGTGGTAAGTCATTTATTTTTATCACTTTTTTTGTTCTTCAAACAAGCTTTGTTTTTGTATAAGACAAATATATATTTTCCTGGATTTGTGGAATCGAACAAATTTTTCGTTATTTCCTTTGATTTGTTCCTCGTCAAATTAATACTGACGATTATACACTCAAAACGAATTTTGTAATGCCTTTTTAAAATAGCTTTCTACGTTTATAATTTATTTGTCATATGAAATTAGCAATTCCAAAGAAAATACAGTTCAGACCCAAAACAAGATAAAGAACGGAACAACATTAACATTGAAGCTTAAAAAAAATCTAAGAATCACTGAAATATTATCAGACATCCCGATCGTCAACCAAAAACAACAAAAGATGTCTCCAAAAACATCAAAAGATGTCTCCAAAGACATCAATCAAAAAAATCGGAAAACTAAAAAAAAAAAAGAAACAAAAAAGAATTCTCGTTGAATTCCAACAAAGCAACTTCACCACCGTGATATATTTCATAAGAAGAACACCATGCATAAATAATGGGCAACGATTGTTTATACAGAAAACGTTGGTAAATTTGCGTAACAAAAGGTCGTCGGAGCTTCCGTATATACATGCTGTTGATAGAAATGTATATCTGTAGATCTTGAAAGGGTGATACAGTATCAGCACTGCCAAACACTTCTCTTCCACGCTCCGTGGAATTTGGATTAAAGTGATGAGATTCATTGCACGGGATTTGGAGTTGCTGCATCGTTATACGTATATACCAAGTTTGGCGCAATGACACGATAGAACGGTGGGGACAAGCAGCATCGGAATCCCGCAAATTAAACGACGAATCCGCGCGGCAAGCTTCTCCGAAGCTCGCGCCCGTTGCCAGATACCGTTTGTGAGCACCGGAGAACGATGTTTGCGCGAGCCCAGGCTTCCGATTCCGTATACAGCGCGCCTGGATTCCACGTCTCAATGACACAACCAACTTCATGGTGCGTTCGTTGTGTAAATGTTTGCTCTTACATAGATACCTACATATATATGTATACACTCTGTCCATTCTTTTTTATATATAAAAGAATGGGAAAAAGCACTATCCGTTCGTCCCAATGAAAAACGAATAATTCGTTCATTCTAAGTTCTCGTAGAAATGCAGTCCTTTTTCGTTGATGACCGAAGCGTTGAAAAAAAAGAACAGGGGTGAAGAATCGTGGATGAAAAATATCTGTGCTTTATTCGTTCCGATAATAATTCGTTTCGGGGATAAAAGGGAATGGAGAAGTCGCAGAATGGTGTTGAAGCGGAAGTGCGATTTATGATATACTATCCATCGTTGGATATATGGGGGAACTATGTGTTCTGTTTTGTTTGAAAACAAAGCTCGCTTTACGTATAGTGTATTAATTGCAGGCGCGTATATTCATGAGTACGCTGACCGGTCACCTATCCGAGTATTAGCCGACGCTGCTTAACTTTGTTGATCACCAATGATTTTTGCATTATTAAAGCGCAGTGGAAATTGTTCGTGTCAGTTTGATTTCTTTTTATTTTTTCTTCGTCTTAAATTCAAACCTGAAAACTTGGGATGGAAATTTTTTGATGAGGTACTCAGACTAGATACTCGAGTGATCTTCAACGAAACAAAAATATTTTCAAGATTACGAAAACCAAGTTCAATCTACCATACTTTCAATGCTCTCCAATCATGCAAACATAGTTACGACATGAAAAAAGATGTCGAAGTTTTCCTCATTTTTATTCAACGCAAATTCTCTCGTCTTTTTTACTTCCTCATTTTTCTCGCCCTCAGAAACCTCGAAGACAGTCGAAAAGAGAAGAAGACAAAAAAAAACACATTCAGGCTACTAAAACTTTCATTGCGTTCAAACGATGCAAACTTCAATGTCACGTAAAAATAAGATGAGAAATGGAAAAGACTTTTCCACGTTTCCCTGCCGAGTTCTCGATCTCAGTATCGGGGATCGTGGCTTTGATTTTGATGGCTGCCTACATGCAAGATACACGTTCCGTCAACAGAGACATTGGACGACCAAAGACTATGCTGGAAAAGCATTCTTGCGAAACGAGTAAGGGGATTCCCGATTTTCTTCGGTAGCGTCAACATCTCTACCTGTGCATCGGCACATACTCGTTGACGTTACATCGCTCGCAAATACGAGGTAGTGAAAACCTTGTATGGGAAGCTAGGTGACTGTAGAAACCGTACAAGAGCAAAGTACCAGTCGCATCGGGAATATTCGCCTCGCTTCCTTTTTGAATCCTTCCACGCGTTTGGAATGCAAAACACACATGTACGTTTTCTCATATATATATATATAGGGTGTCTCATTTGAGACTTCGCAAAACCTCGAAACAATTCTTTAACTGTCACGTCTTATGGTTTAAATTATGATCTCATGGGAACGCGATAATATTTTTTCAAAGCGATAATATTCTCCTTTAAAGTAAATGATTTTTTTTTGTCCGAGACATGTACACGTAAAGAACAAAAATAATGGAACAACAGTTTTAAAGGTTAATAAGTACGGCGAATAAGATATCCCCATAAGAAAAACTCATCCGTAAAAGCTTGACCTTGAAGTAACCTTGAAGAAAACCCAGTCATTTTTCATCCAAATGAAAATTAACTCGAATATTCTCAAGTGGCTTCAAAGACCGAAGAAAAAAAAATTACAAATTGAATATCGCGAAAAATAATAATACTATGAAAATCAATTGAAAAATAGCTTAGTTTAAAGAAACTCGTCCTGTAAATCGATCGTTGATTCAAAAATACATCAAAGTACCGTCCTCGAAATAGCGAACATGTTTCCTAACATATACATTCGTAGCTTCAGGTTCACATGTATTTTCACCTACAGAAATATATCACATGGTCAGGTTGTCCCTCTTTCCTGTCTCTCCCTTGTCAGCGAGTCTCACCCTCCGCCTCCCTCCCTCCGATCACCCACGTAGCGCGTCCGCGCAATGTCCGCGTGTGCTGTTTTGCCTGCCGGTGTTTCTGCCGGTCTCACTGTGGTAACGCAATAACGTTCGATTATTGGTAGTCACGGCTCTTCTCGGGTGTATTCCACTCGTCCGCCACTCGCTCGTATATCAAAGCTGATGCTGCTGCCGCTCTTCCAGTCATATATCTCTCGCCGATGGTGGGGTAGCCCCTGCACCCTGTGCGCTTTCACTGCTTTGCCATTGCCGTTGCTCCCGACCTCCTCTTCACTCCTCTTAGCCCCGAGCCACCCTCCTGTTCCGGGAGTCGTCCAACGAACGAGGATCCAACCATACCTCTGACGACGACGTTTCTCGTCGTCGGTTGTGCATACACGAGAACCTGTGACACTCTTTTTCGTCCTGGCATTTGTGTGGTAGAATCCCCTGTGAAACACATTGGTATATCGCACATCCTGGAGTCCCGGTACGTTCATGTGTCGAACGAATGTTGTCGATATATATATATATGTGTGTGTTTGTGTGATGCTGTATATGTTCTTGTACAGGGTGAGTCTCGAAAAATACGAGCTGAATGTTACTAATGATTTTGAAAAAACGTATCAGAAATAAAGCAACGACTCTTACCGGGTTGATTAATTGTTTATGCAATGTTTTTAGGTTGGAAGTCATTTTAAACTCATTTTAAACTCATTTGGAGATCATGTTATATGGTTGATCCAACCTACACGAACTCCTTCCCATGCCGGCTACAATGTACGAGGGGAATAGAATAAAAGCTACTCTATGTAAAAAAAAAAAAAAAAACATCGATGACAGTTATCCGCGTACTTCGAAATCATTAAACTTCGAATACAAGCCTATATGTATTTTTGTAGATACTCTTCTCTAATCTCAAAACACTTGTTCCATTGGTACTCCTGTAATGCCATTCCTATAGGCAGATTGCTCAAACTATGAAAAAAAAATTGCTCTACCATGCCCATTACTTTGTCATCTACAAAGCTGTCCAATTTTATCTTTTTGTATATGAAAACGAAGCCTTCACTGATTTGTTATCCAAGTCTTCGTTAATTTGATTTGGCGTCATAACTTTTTTATCACAGCTCTAATTTCAGTCTTCTCCCGTGACTACAGCAGATCGGCAATGTCGAAAATTTGTTAAGAAATAATTAAGAGAAACGTGAAAGGTTGAAATCTATCGTACGGTTGACAAAAACTTGACGCGATCTTGTCGGCATAGATTTATTTTCGTACCTCATTTGTGGGTAAAGCTGAAAGCTCTTCAAGCCCCTCTCATACATATTTCGTATTTTGAAATTCAACATACATATCTGAACAACAAATTCAAGAAAGATATTTGAAATTCAACAAAGATATCAAAGTCTTCCAGTTCTTATGACTCACCCTGTATGTATGTATATATACATATACATATCCACATCTTTCGTCCTATCCGTAAAAGCCGGCGGCGACAGGACAGAGGGAAACGACAGTCTTCAACGTACCAAAGAGAGATACGATACGTCCTCTGACTTCGCGTTTTTTTCCGTATGCATGCTTTCCTTTTTTTTTTTCATTTCCCTTTTGCCTCGTCGTTCCGCGCTTAATACTACACGCTTCTGATGATTATAAACGCGTCTCGGTGGTCCCTCGTCCACGAGCTTTTTTCCGCACTTTTGCACAGCTCGTCTATGGAAGCGGGCGTGTAGTGTGCGAGGTTCGTAGACGCGACTAAACGTAAAGAGACACACGCATCGGAACAAAGTTCTCTTTTGTGCGCATTAGTCTAAAGCCGCGAGCCAACCATCTCTGTTTCGTCGTACTGAATTTCAGCGATTTCAGAGAGCCACGCTGGACGCACGATTGAACATCGTCCGGGATAACGGGCGTGTGAACCGATCAATCGGATGCTTGATAGGGTTCTTTCTTCGTGGAGCCTTGTGTGAGATTTTCCAATCCCATTGCTGCCGGTCTTCAGTCAACACGTGACAACTCCCCTGTTTCCGATTCCATCAAGTGTGGAACGTAGCCTTTGCGCAGTAATGAATCGTGGAAAACATGTGTCGGATGGTGGCAGTTGGTCGTCATGGCGATAGCAATCGAAACAATTTTGAAGTGGAGGTTTTGGTCAGCAGGTATCCATTAACGAAAGCCACCACTGATATCGATCGTGCTCGTGTTGACACTGACAATCGACTGCTTTTCTAGTAATGATCTACAGCTGGAAAAACAAACGAGAAAAAGCAAACCCGAAAGACCCAAAAGAGTCTTTCCATTCACGATGTCGAATTGGAACATTGATTGTTGACTATCCGTTGACACAAAGTTCAACTAAACCAAAGTTCAATCGTCCTTGATTCATCACTGAGAATCGACTGGAGTATTGATCTCCAGCCGGAACAACAATGAAATATAAATCCAAACGAGTCCAAAAAAACACTAAGTGTTTTACCATTCGCAGTGTCCAACCCGAACTGCCGGAAACCACTAGTTCAAACGTGCTCGAGCTTTCTTTCCCACTGCAGATTTCCAGCCTGAAAACATTGGGATCATCGACCCGTTGTCCCATTTCCCTTTGACTCCCTTCTCCTCCTGCTCCTCCTCCTTCGAATCATTCGACCTGTCCCCTAGCACGGGCGTTTCCGTTTACCAGTGAGCATCATCGGGTGTACAACGTGGTCAGAGAAACATAAGTGGATCGTCGGTCTAGAGTGTTATCCGATGAGGAAGCTCGACGAAGCGGATCGTTCGACTGGCTGGAGAGCTTCACATAAATTTATCGATATCAGCTTTCCCTGGGAGCACACGGTATAACACACCAGGCCTCTCGGTTTACATACACCCGGTTGCAGACTCGGAGACCATCAGCCATTTTAGTGAGCAGATCAACTTCTCCAGCGTGTGAAAGCACTCTGCTATATTCGCGCGCAATATCAATATACGATATTATATAGACACCTTTTCCTTCCCCTCCCGCGTCCCTTTACCTTTCCCTCTTTATCCCTCTCGATATTTCCTCGATGAGAGTAGCGAGTGTAGCAAAGCTGATGGGTCTCGGCCCCGTCCAACCATGATTCAACGTTTTCACCGAATGGCCGATGGTGCCAACAGAGACAGAGTCTCTTTCTCTCTCCCTCTCCCTCTTTCGGACCAGGGTCTGTATAATCGGCTTACGAGGCTTGTCGGTGGCAGCAGAAGCCTGTGGCAAAGCCCATACTGAAGCCCCCGCTCTACCCAGCATCACGGACTTAAACGAACACCTACGCAGCAACCGACCCACGTATAAACGTGCCATCGTCCACGAGGACACTGGGCATGCCTACGAACGAGCAACCAGAGGCCTGAGCGACAGAGACCGAATAGCCGGCACATCTCCCCCCTTAAGGCACCCCGGATATTCAACCGGGCTGCGGGTTAACCCTCGCGACCTCTCCGCAGCCACATCAGTAGTTGGTACGAATATCTAGTTCCAGAAATCGGTATACGATCGGAGACAGGCTCACACATGGAAGCCTAAACCAAACGCAGTCTATCCCTACCGGTAACCTCCTCGCATCGTGCTGGCCCTAATACTGGACTATGCTTCGCGTCTATCTCCCTCTGTCTCTCTCGATATCGCATCGAGGATGTTGCTGCTGTTGTTGATGATCATGATGCTGATGATGATGATGATCATCATCATCATGATGATGAGAATTTTGCCCCCGAGCCCGCTTCGGTTTGCTCAGTGTGTTCGTGCTCACATACGCAAATTGCGAAATACTCCGGTAGACTATCATCCATCCGTTCGACTAATAATAATGTTGTTGACCTACTATCAATCCGAGAAATCGATGTATGGAATTAGATCAGAACTGTGTGTTCTCAGCCGATATTCCCACCGCGAAACACCCACGGATTAATCGCGATTAGCGATTGTTTTATGGTCGCACGGATTTCCATATTCGTACGAAAAATTGTCAGGACATACCAAATAGATAGACGCGAATTTAGACAAACACAGGGTCCTCTATATCGGCCCCGATTTTTCACAGTTTCTCCGTACCCTTGGCAAATACGGTGTAGTGTAGCGTAAGTGAACCGTGGCCTCAACGGCAATTAGGCTCTCGTGGAGTATTGGAACAGAAATATGGCAGAACAGGGAATGACAAATATGACGGAACAGGGAAAAAATGTGGAAGCATATTTGAACAGGGAGAGATGGCTCGTACTGTGGATATGTAAACAAAGGTAAAAATCTTGAGGTCGTTAAAAAATTTATTATATTTTATATCACTTTTAAATTTATTTCATTTACAAATTCTTCAAAAAATTACATAATTATTATACTTATTACCTTAATTCATAAATGGAGCAATGCTACCACGTATGTTTGATCAATCTCATTAAATTCTTTTTACAGTTTTTCATTGATTAATTGCCGCTTTATATTTTTTATAAGAAACATTATTTTTTTACGAAGCACACACATGCGCACATCTTTTAGGAGAGATAATTTATGGCCCAAAATGGTTTTCACGAAACATTGTTCAAGCAATTTTGAAGATCCTTATTATTCTGCTCTTAATCGGCCTCAGTAGCTAAGTGCGACCAGCTACAAGGCAACCCGATCAGGGTTCCAATAAAGTAAGGAAATTCTATATGAGCCCGACCACAGACCTAATTGAATTTCTACGGCGGATTTCTGTGTTGATGACATCAAACGAGAAATTGTACAATAATTTTGTACATGAAGCGGACATACAATTACGAGCATGTGTTTTCGATGTAGTTTCACACGTCGTTCCTCAAGTACGTATACACACTTTTGCTACGTTTAATATCTGAATGTTAGAAAAAGTGATCCATGAAACTCCGCAGTATGGAGTAAAAGACCCGAAGGATCATTCATCGTAGTCTAGAGAAGACAACTACCTTGTTCATGACAGCAATTCACGTTGGTGATCGTGAAAAAGCAACGCCGAAATTGTAAACGGCAGAATTGACATTCGTCTATCTCCAACGTGCTTGTTTTAACATACATACCGTGCAAACTTCGTGCCACACGGTAGTACTGACGTCTGTCACCGAAAGCAATCGAGCGGTCGCATGACCTGACGTCGAAGTGTGCAATACGCGAGTAACATTCGAAGGAACCCAGAATCAGGGCCCTCATCGTTTTTATGAATAACATACGAAAACTGAATAATCAAAATGCAAAAGTTACCTTCAAAGGAAGGAGATATCAAAAATCTGGAAAAAAGGAGGATTGTGAAAAAGATAACGAATTGTTTAAAGAGAAACAATTGAAATTGCATCAAACGAATCAAAGGATTATTATTTGAACAGCAGATACAATTTGAACGGGATCTCTTTCTGGTTCTTTCCAATTGAAAATGTAGCTAAAAAAAATTCGCAGTCGAACAATGAACCCTTTGCCCTTCTTTAAAAATTCGAAAAATATGTTTATGAGAGAATGAAAACAATGGAAATTTCCATATCGATTCGTATTTGAATTTGCGATTTTTATAAAAAGCTATAAAAACCGACGTTGATTTTAAAATAGCGAAAACAGAGAATTTTGCAATTGACAAGACTGCGGTCTCATTATTATTATTACTGATGTTTTAGGCTTGAGCGATACGCTCAATGTTTTACCTCTGATAAACATTGTGCCAGAATAAATTTAACCGAAGGGACGTAAAGTGATCCCTGATTTAACTACGACCTGAGTTGACCTAAGTCGATGGGCTAGAAAGCCGCGAAAAAGGCTGCGTCGAAGTGTTGTCGCGAGTACGGTCCAATCTTAAGTGATTCTTGATATTCAATCGGGTTGTTTCAGAATTCGTAGCGATTGCCTACTAGCTTGATCATTTTGGATTCAAGCGTTCAAAGCGACGTCGAAACTCTTGTAGCTGACCTTCATTAAAATTCATCCCTCTTTAAATGAAAACGATATGAACTCTTCAATATCAAACAATATGCACGGGTCAATCATCGGTCCTTTCGCGACTGGACGAAAGCATCGGTATGACTTTTAGTCTCGAGTCCGGTCGGTATCGATCGATGATGACCGTAGGATGAACAATATTCGACGAAATTCGATAACTGCGCAACTACTGTACACGTGTGCGCGGTCAACGACACACGTATATGTTGCATCGTGACGGAGTATCGAATTTCACCCTTCTCGTTTCTCGTCGTCCCTTCGTCGCGCTGAAACCGCTTCTCATGGCTCTCCTCGTCCCACGAAACATACACTTTTCCATCCCTCAGCTTCACGGTACCTCGTGAAACGATGTATATATGCCAAATTGACTCGTAGAGAACTCCGAACGATACATGCAGCACTATCGACGATATTGTACAGTCGCGAATGGGCGATAAATTTTTCTTTTATTTTTCACACATCGGAAAGTACCCTCCTCTGACTTAGCGCTTCCCTCGTTTTCCGTTCACTCGTTATCTCGGCACTCGTATCAATCTGAAATGGAATCGACGTCGATCGTTGCACTAATTCAATAGAGAACGTGACAAACTTGGCTATTGTAAGGATACGCTCTGCGTGCGTGTACAGAGTACGTGTACATTGTCCAAAAACTGTGTCAACGTTGAGATAGAACTAGTCATCGAATCGTATCACAGCTATGAAGGAAAAGCTGAATATTAACGAATTTCAACGATCGACGGAGGTCTTGTTCATACAACATTCAGGGTGGGAGAGATTGATTTGGAAATTGTACATCGATTCCGAAAGAATATGAAATTGCAAACACGAAATTACTTATGAAATTACTTATCCAATAATCTCATCATCTCCTCTTCTATCATCATTTACTTATCTCGCATCGTTATCAACATCGTTACGACGAAGCATCACAAAAGCGATGAATCTTGACCCATCAAATTTGAATGAAAATTCTTCGTACCTAAACATGTTTCAAAGTCCACGGGAATTTCCAAATCGGAATTTCAATAGCCACCAGCTTGTAGGTCCTACAGAGCTTTGCCTTGGCGAATTCAAGCTGGTATCAGGGAGTGCCACCGGTCGTCTCGTTTCTGCGTATCACAGGATCAAAGTAGAAACGTTGGCGACATTCGGTGTTATCCCCGCTCACCCACCGGCTCGCGTGTACTCGCTAGCCTGGCATAGCTTGCACGAAGCACTGACGCAGACTCCTCTGATGCATACGTGCTTCGTTGCACCCTCGATACATACGTGTTTACCGTACTCGGGCGCAATAAAGCTTCGGCGCACACGTACACGCAGCACATGCGATAGCTGTTACCGTTTCGCTCGCGTATGCATAAATCAAAAGGATAAATTCCTGTGTCCGGATGAAGGCACCGTACTTTTCAAGGATAATCGTATCAGTAATCTGCGTCATTAAAAGTTAAAATCCTCGATAGCTGTTTAATTGAGTATCGTTTTCCTCGCTTCTTTTTTTTCACAACCACCCGAAAAACTTGGGGTTCAGCGATAACCTACAAATTCAATATGACTTTGTCATCCGCAAATACACGAGCGTTATACCTACGCTTTTGGTACAAAGTATACGAAATACGAAAATTAAAAAATACGACAAGATGTATGTACATTAATTACACTTTTTACTGCTCCGAAATAGCTTTGTTTCTTTTTTATTTAATTATTGTACTTGATTATTACGAATTTAATGATTCCTTATCTCTACCCATAATTACGAGATTATAATAGTCACCATAATTGGATTTACACTCCGTGCAATGAAAATTCATTCCCTACTGTAATATTGGCCAAATATGGCATAGGGATGTTATTATCAGTGTATGTTGTTTATCAGTATTAAAAAAAACTACATCTACTTAAAGGCTCGAAAAGAAAGCCATCTTCTGTTTTATTTTTCCAGTAAATAATAAGTAAAACTGGGTGAAAATATTTACGAAGCTGGTTCTCGACTGCAAATGTCCTCATCTTATCCCATATATCACTCCCATCACAGGAGCTAGCGTTCGTGTTGATAAAAACGTGGAAGGGTGGTACCGGTATGAGAACGACAACGATGACGCGCAGATTTTTTTTTTTCCCCTCCTGCAGAAGTAGCATAGCTAGGCGCCCGCGGGCCGACACCCTCACGAGGAAAGAATGGTTTCTCTCGGCTATTCGCGTTAGCCCAGTATACTGAGTAAAATGGGGAAGAGATAAATGGAAGATAAGGGAAGGACAACGAGACAGGGAAAGAGAGAGAGGGAGAGCCGCGGGCTTCGTAGGGGCGTACTTTTTTTTATTTAATTAGCGAAATGTACGAGCTCAAAGACCTGGCGACCGGGGCTTCCCCAGAGCTCTTCTCGTTGACTCGCATCGGGGAAAACCTTCCAGCTAACCTTCTTCCTCCGTCTGCTTATTTTTCTCTCCCTTTCTTTTTCTCTCTTTCTCTCTCTCTCTCTCTCTCTCTCCAGTCTTCTAGCAACCCTTTCATTCTTTTTCACTATGTTCGCCGTTCCGAACTTTCGTGGATGACTATGGACTACAGGAGCTTTCTTTATCCCCAACAGGAGCGAGGGAGGGGGCCTGTCCACTCTCCGTCTCTATCATGTATGGAATTCCCTCGTTTGCCGACAGTTTTTCTCGTCTTCCTGCATCCGACACCTCAAAGGCTGTCGCCGACTAGGATCCGGTGATATCGCGCCTCGACTTCCGTAACGCCCACCTTTCACCGTCTTTTGCAATTTTAATGGAAATTATATTTGTTTCCTTTTATTTCCTCGGGAGTACAGCGAGCTTTCCGTTCTTGACATTAACGGTTTACCGGTTATAGTTAAAAACGCCTTTCGTACCACTGCAAACGTTTGCGCTTTCAATTCCTCCAGCAAATTTAATCTGCCTTTATTCTTGGTGTTTTCAGGCAACTACACTTTTTACATTTATACACTTTGAATGAAACGCTCAAATTGAGAAGTAGTTTGAATTTACAAATTTTTTATTACTTTTTAAAGCAGCTTTAATTTGGAGAAAATCTTTTTGAATATTAAAACAATTTGCAATGAAACATTTTTGCAATATGAAGCAGCTTTTGTCTGACCTTTTAATTTGCAAAAAAACTGATCTGCAAATTAAAACTGTTCGAATTTCCATTTTTAATTTGCGAAAAGGTATTTTTCCATGATTGAAAGTTCACGCTAACTTGGGGAGCCGTTAATTTGACAAACGTTGGATAACGCTCGAATATTCGAACCCCCCCCCCCCCCCCCCTCCATGTATTCCGGGTATGGATCATACTGCGGGCATTGACGTGTGTACTCGACGGACAATGTGGGACATGGGCTTGCTATGCATATTCATATTTGTGCGTACATGGATATAAATCAGCTGCGACATTGCGTATTGTACGTGACATCGACCCGCAACCCTCTCCCGCCTTCGTCCTAACTTTATGGAGGAGTATTGAATAAGAAGGTAGACAGGGAATTCAGACCCATGGGAAATATGTAAATATCTGCATTTCCGGTTCATTCCATGATACTGATGTTTGTCGGAATACAAAGAAAATATGTTCGCAAAGTATTACCGTATTTTTGACGTATTTAAGGTACGAAGATAGTTAAACACTTTTATAGATTCCTTGTCGAAAATCTAAAATCAAAATCGAGGATATTTCTGTGATTTTTCTTCCGATCTTCAAATTTGGGCGTTAATTTTTTGTTTATAAAAAAATATAGTGAAGTCAAATCGTTCCAAAAAAATCGGAAAAAATTCTCGAGTGCCTTTCAGAGATAGTACAATAATATAAAAAATCGCGAATCAAAACAGAGAGGCGACGGGTCAGACTCAAGTCGAATCAGCATGGAATGTCGTTGAAACTTCGAAAATATGCAATAAAATAAAAAGAAATTTAAAAAATCAATAAAATGACCACATCCATGCAGTACTTTATTTTTGTTCCTCATCAAAAACGTGCGTTCAACCGCATTCCGAAAATACACGAACCACCATACGCGCAAGCTCGAGTTCGCTTGAGGAATTCGAGAACCGTCTCGAAGAGTCAGCTCCGTAATCGATGGGTTGCTTTCCCTCATGAAACAACCACAATCACGCCCCTCACCGTGTCTAACCATCCTTCAGGCTGTAGGGTGACGAGATGCAATGACGCCGAGACAAGGCGGTGAAGTACGAGCTTTTCCTTACGTATACAACGAGGTGTACCACGGAGTGCGATAGGAAACCGCACCGCGTTCAGCGTCACCTCTGTTTTCCTTGATAACAAGGCCTAACGACTCGCATTACGGCGTTCCTTCTGCCATTATATGCATGGCTCATTTTGTAGGTCTATGTATACATAAAAAGTACAGGGTGACCGCTAATTCGACATATTCCTTGAACGCAGTTTACATTGCAGGAGTCCTTCGAACCAAATTAAGTTCCATCAACGAGCGGTCAAAACTGGATGAGCCCGGAATTATTATGAATTTACGATTTTCAGAGATTTTTCTGATACACTGAAGACATTAGGAAAAAGTCTTAAACTGACCATATTCCACGCCAGTGATATTGTGTTATTATTGAGGAACGTAGTTAATAATTACTGTTATTAAGTTATAAACATAATAAATAAAATTATAAATGTTTTATGAAATTTTTCAATAAAAGACTAAATAATTAAATAAAAGGAAATGAAATGAAATGAAAGAAAATAAAAGATTTTTATAAAATTATAAGTATTATAAAACATTGAAGATTCAATCATAACATTATTTATTAAAAATTAAAATAAAAAATTAAAAATTAAAAATTTATTAATGATGTTCGATTTGTCATGTAGAAACAACTACAATTTTGAAGACCTAAATTTTCGATTAGTTTTCGAGTGTGAACATGAATCGATATACGTGTAGAAATGCATGTCGAAAGAAGAGACGTGAAAAAGCGAGCAATAACGTTTCATAGTCTAGACCGATTCACCTGAACGCGCACTTGTTCTTTAATACCCTCGAAAACAAAGAGAAAGTACAACGAGAAAGCTTATTAAAGGCTCCAAAGGCTGTGGACTCGCCCTGACAAATATTTGGCCAGTCCTCTCAGACCTTCCGGTTCAGGTTATGAGCCATAAAGTAGGTTCTGTTGCGCTAGGCCGGTATGACTCCTTACCTATCCCTTTCCAGACTTAGGATCTCCAGTTCTAGCGCTGGTATTTCGTCTTCCTGAGAATCGTGATAATCATTAGGCTTTAATTTTTATATAATTATTCAATATTGCCAATATTGATCTAGTTACTTCCGAAGTTATACACTTTTGCCGTCAAGAAGATGGTGAACAAACGCATCATTAGTAATCTAAAAAGATTCAAAGCTGATAGAATCGAGTTTACCTCCGCATATTCAGCTGCTTCCATTCTCTATTCGATGTATATCTGCTTGCTTTTCCTCGGTTATTTTCTACGTCTCTCTATTTCGTTTCTTTCTTTCATCGATCCGGGCTTTCAACGTGCGTTCCTTTATTCAGTTTGGCGTGCGTCTCTTTACGACTTTGCACGAAACGAGCTTTCCTCTTTTCCTTTCTCGAAAGATCGGAATATCTGTTGCTGTACGTTCTCTTTTCCCTGTTGCGTCAGTCCCGTTTCCTTGTCTCGCTGACAGGCACGGTATATATACACGTTTCTTCTTACATTTCGAAATTCCCCTCAATGGGCAACCTCATCAATGTCAAGCCGCAGACTATTCCCATCATCAACCAATTTTCCCAATCTCGTTGCATCTCTCCTCTGTCATTATTTTCCTTTCCTTATCTTTGCATCGTTGATAGAGAATGGACGACTAGTCATAATCACCAAGTCGGAAGTAAGTAGTTTTCCATCAATCGTTCATCATAATGTAGACTCTCGTCGAATTCCTGCCAAGTAGAATACATCCATTTTGGTGGACTTGGTTCACCGCAGGCCCTTGTCACTCCGTTGCTACGAAATGCGACGAAAAACTCTGCTGTCCAATGAAAGTTGAATATTTTTTTCAAAGGACGAAACATATTTCTCTTCCAGATGTAAAAAAAAACAATCTATTCAGATTCGTAATGCAGGCTTCGTTAGGCACCGGTCCTTACCTAGGTCAGGTATCTTAATTTCAGTCGTAGTATTATTTAAAAAACTGTCTTTAAATGTATTCCCGAATTACCTAACTCTTTCAGTACCACAAAAGTTAGGACATTATCAGCGGACGACACATATCCAACACGTTCTTACGGTGACGGGCTAGAGGGCTTGTGTGATAGCAATCAGCAAACGGGCGTCAGAAAAATAAAAGTGTTCCTGCTTGGCTGCTTTAAACGAAGCCCGTTCCAACCCAACTGTGCACCGCGTGAGACCGCGTTTCACGTGGGCCTGGCCCCATAAAGTATAAAGATTGATAAAGACCAATTCGGTCTTTATGAGAGCGGGTAGGCGAGGGAGTTTGGCCGACGGCAAGAACAATCACGAATACATCAGCAAAATTTCGATTTGAAATTGAGAGGGAAAGATATCGGGTGTAGCATTGTTCATCATCAACGACATCGTCAACGAGGAACCGAGAACAAAGCACTGTTGCTGGTGTAGCCAGACGCGCAACCAAGCCACTCGGTGTATCGCTACAACGCATCGAGACGTCGCTCTGTTCCCTCGACATACCCCCCTTCTCTCATCGTACGCCTGCATTCATTGTTTCGAGTGTCGTCGCATTGTTTAATAAACGCGTGGCATTGTTTCTCGTTGCGTGACTAGAGAGGTGGACCATTGATGCAGCTTATCAGGGATCTTGGTATTAGCCGTTGTTCGCGATCGATCACCCTTTTCGCTCTTTCTCTCCGGTATCATTCATTGGGCTCACCCCACTACCCTCCCCCTTCCCCCCTTCAGCTTTGCTATTCTGCAATCGATGGATTTTCCTCTCTTTCACCAATCCTCATTCTTTCACTAATCACTCGGTTGATCCGCGAATTATATGACATCCGAATGCTTGGGTAAACTTCATTGAAAAGTTATACCTCTGGTTGATTTTCAGCGAGTTTCATAAGCTTCATTTTTTTTCCTAGATTTTGCTAGGCATTAATCGAAATCAGCATTCGAATTGTACTCTTGAAAAGTTCAATTCCTGCAAGTTTAATACTGTCGAAGCTGAGGGACCGTGAAAGCCGAAGTTGACGTGAAGTTCATAAGATTTCTCGTTGGACTATGGTAGCTCACTCCATGATACGCGTGTCCTTTAAATTCGCGATTATTTCATTGATGTCTACAACCCGTGCGGACATTTCATTAGAACTTTAATCGGACTCATATCGAATTTCCATAAATTTACTAGGATACTAATCGGGTAATGGGGTATATGGGCCCTTGGCGGTTGGTTACACCTTGCTACTGAGGATCCTTAAAGGCAGAATAATTCAGGCTCTTCAATGATGCCTGAACAATGCCTCATGGAAATTATGGAGACCGTGTTAGTTGTCTCCGTAAGTGGATATGCGTACGTGTTCGTGCTTCGGAAGAAATAATTTTTCCTATATAAAGTATTCAGCAGAAATTAGTATAAAGATGTCAAAACTGATGGGGTTTGCTACAATAAAGGACTTTAATAGTTTTTATCAGCTTTTCTCAATTAAACTCTTACAGTTCCTTATTTCAATAAAGGATACACTTATTTTTACAAGCAATGCTCTTGCTAATTTTGCACACGGGAAACTATTCCTCGAAGCGTTGCCCCATAAAAATTGCAAAGACCCAGTCCAGGGAAATCGGAGGATATTTTTCGAGAATTACTGACCTGAGTCACATTGAGTAAGTATGGAAGCTGCGGACATTATGATAGTAAATGTTGCAGACCTGGACCATACTGTCACAGTAGGGCCAACCTGCATAAGTGTGAATGTCCTCCGGTTAGATAAGTCTGAATAAATGGAAGCGCCGATTCTGTCACGCTATTTTTCTTCGTTCGCATCGAGCTGTTAAAAGAAAAATGTTAAAAGACATCCACCGTGATACGCGTGAAGTAGAAATCGTGTTTGCGAAATTGTCAAGCGTACAGCGTAGCCTGTGGTAGCGGTTTTTTCAACCGCTTACGTCTTTAGGTCGAAGCGAAGAGACGGTTGGATAGGTTGAGTCTCGATTGGATTGGGTTGAGAGCCAAATGCCAAGAGGATGAAGCGTAAGGAGGGATATAGCGAGGGCAGAGGTGGAGAGTGTAGATGGCGGTTGTACTACGCCGAGATGGCAGGAAGAGAAGCGTGTTAGCCCAGAGGGCGACTACCTAGGCTGGTTGAGGAATGGTGGTTGCTGATGCTGCTGTTGAAGTTGCTTCTGGAAAGCTGCTCGTAGAACCCAGCGGGTGGTCTCGAGTGTCTTGTCAATATGTATAGTGTCATTGATGTCTCGTTCCACTGGACGTCCATCCTCCTTCCTCCGTTACCTTCCTCGTTCATCCATACGCGTACATATACAACATCGAACCTGGAACGGTGCAATCAATCGTCTCTACTTGATGCCGAGCGTACTGTACCTTAGAACGCGGTTCTGACAGGCGATTTGTGTTCAACGTACTTTTGCCGGTTCATATCTAAGAACGCACACTTCAACGAATGATAATACGATATCAAATTTTGCGCAATGGTAGCATCAAGAGCTAGATTCTGAGTTGGCAGAAATTATGATATATCTGTATCTCTTGGCAGTATCGAAAGTTACGATTGGATAAACTGTCGGATGATTAGACATTGGAGGGTTTGTTGCTTCGTGGTCATAGCGAACGAGCTTGTTTGTCAGGCGATAATGTTTCTAGAGCTGGTAAACCGATTAGTTCGGTCTAAGACTGGACATGGAAATATATACGGTGATTTGTGGCAGCTTTTGGCGTCTCTCTTGGGAACCGAAGTTAGGGCTTACCTCTGATTCATCCTTCGTGCAGGTTTAGGGAGTTTGTACACCTAAGTGTACGTATCGATTGATCCAGACTTTATTGGAGCTCTGTGAGGTCTCTTTCGAACGTCGCCGAAAGTGTATGTGTCTATTCGCTAGGTACTACTGAAGTTCTTCCGTTCCCTTGAATATTGTAGAATCTTTTTTGTGGCATTGCACACACTGATGAAGCTCCGTCTGTCTCCTTTTGATTTTACTGACGTTTTCTTGTGTTGAGAGTTGTACCATACACGTTTTCCAATAACGCAAGAGTTCCATCACAATTTATTTGCGAATTGCAAAAGTGTTGCCACGTGTCTTTAAGACACTGCTAAAGTTCAACCGTGGCGCACTTCAATTCTCTCATCTCCGGTATGAGACCCACAAATAATCTATCCAATTAAACCACCCGTGACTCCATCAGTGAAACGTCTAATGCGAAGTACGCTCGCGAAGCTTCGACCAGACAGAATTCACGAACCGGCTGAGCGTTCAAACTAGGATTGTTCTCTGTGCAATCTACCCATCGTCGTATTAATGTGCCACGAACGTAGATGAAAATGACACTTATTTACGTATTATTAAAGTGCCTGGATCCCTTGGGATAGAGCTGCGAATATGCTGGAAGCCGAGATTGCCTCGCGCCTTATACATAACCAGCAGCCGGTAACCACTCCGGTGCCTGGTTAATTATTTTAGAGATTTTCACTAGCATTTCTCACCACTGCTCATCTAACTTTGCGGGAGGCCTCGAGTGTTCCGAGTTTGTTTCCTGTGGGAATAAATGCACCACATACCGGAGGCTCTCTTTACAAGCTTTTCGAGTGATCATCAAGAGCGCTGATTGCACGAAACGAAACAAGGACATTAAATTGATGGAAAGAGACTTTGGTCAATCCGTTCCGGAAATTGAATTGGCTCTTTCGTCGGATCTATATAGAATATTTTTAATTTTATTGAGGTCTCTCTCGCACTCGTGCCTCACGTGGTAATGTTCGTCATGCCCTTAAACCCTTGCTTCGTCGGAATTTACGTTGACGCGCATCAACTTCCTAATTTAATAGAATCCGGTCAAACTTCGGTGCCTGATAACCTTTGCCGATAAAAAATACGACTTATCATCATTATCTTGTCTGAATCGCAATCGAATACCATCTAGCCCAATGTCAGCCCTGTCGGTTGTAGCTTGGGTGACTTTCATTAAGAGTTCGCTGGGAGCGTTCACGGTAAATATAAACAGCGCCTAACTCAAGACCCTATAAATACGGAGGGTGAAGTCACACACTACCACACACTTCCGCACAGTCGGTGACGTGAGGATTATTCGGCTATGTTTTAAGTGGACGGATGACGAGGGTTTGCGCTTTGGGTCTTTCCACACACAAAACCCACCGTCGAGCTGATTTAGCTCAACTCATTTAATCCGAAATAGGGTGGTACCGTGATCTTCACTGATACACACGAAGAATATTATCCAATGTGGATAAGGCTTCGTCTACCTGGTAGCGACAAACGGTGTCTACCTCTTTTGCTTCAATAAGACTCGCCGTTCTCGTCCTAAATCTACCATACCCTGGCTATTAGTTTAAGATATTAAATCGATAACAAATCGCCGACATTTTTCAACAATTTCGAGAATTACTTCAGTAAATAATTTAGTAGTTATCAAAATATGAATTTAAAGGTTATGAACCACGAATTAATTTCAGCTACCAGATGAGCCGCAGGTCGATCGCCGATCCATCGGCGTCGATCCGTTAATTAATATATTATATAATTATATCCTAATTATTGATAATAATAATAATAATAATAAAATTATCAAAATGTTTTAATAAAATTGACAAATTGAGAAAACTTTTTGATGGACAATTGGAACAGATGTAGAGTTGTCGAACGCATGTCAGTCAATTACGTGCTAATATCTTCGACCTTAAAGTTGAATTATTATTTTTAATGAAAAATCAACATTTCAAAGTGTTAATTTATTTGTGAGATCAATATTTCGAAGGCTAAATGTGTACTAATGTGAATTTTCACTTCTAAATCCACAATTGCATCAGTGTGGATTTACTTTTAAGTCCGACGGTCCATTCAGTGATAACTCAACCGTACCTACGTCTCCAATTGAACGCCACATTATTTTTCTTCAACGATGAAAATAACGTCTCACGAGTGGGTTTACCCAGGTGAGAAAAAATGAAAGTTTCGTAGCTGTTGTGGCGCGCGCGTGCCTAGGCCAAATGAAAGACGGTACATCTTCGCCACACCATTGACCCACTCCAGCTCATCGGAGCTGTACTCCACCCACGCGGTGGGAACTTCAATGTCGTAGCTTCTACTCACCCTCTGATTTTCTCCCGGGTCCAATATAAGGCGGTGAGATGAATTTTAACGGCTTCCCCCTACCCCGGGTACAACCCGACGGCCACGAAATTAAGCCCTGCGGTTCTAATAGAATCTCTTCTATACGTCTTCATTTGTGTTAAGCAAGGAAAAAAAAAATACAATCCAAGTTCAACACTCTCTCGATCCATTAATGAGTTCATTGTTGTTTTATTTCTTTTTTTCCACTCTCGATGTTTCATATTAATCAAATCAGTTTTAAGGTATCGCTAGTTTGGTTTTTTAAAATCACTAGAATTCCGGACTATTTGAGGAATCACAGTTCCCGATTGAATGATGATACGTGAATTATTTTAAAACTTCGCGAATTTTAGAACTTCAGCAGATAGAAGTTCAAATTGCGGTTTCTCGAAAAGGACAAATTATCGCGGAATACAGATGAGAACTATACAGATATGATACGAATCACGGGTCGTCAGGATTTTTCATTTTGGTTTTCAATCTTCCGATAACTCTGTATCAAAATTTTTTGTTTTTGTTAATAATACGTACATAGTTTTTAAATTTGTTTCTTCACTTACCTTCTCTCTCTCTCTCTCTCTCATTATTATTATGATTATTATTATTGTTGTTGCTGTTATAACAAGTTAATTTTGTTTTGTTGTTACTTTATTATTATTCTTACGATATAACTCAATTTACTCTACCATGTTTATTTCTTACTATGTTGTAAAGTTTACCTAAAGGTCTATCAAAGCACGAAATATACCATCATCATCATCATCATCTCTCAATAGTGCAGCTTTAACCTTCTTTTCTACCTTTGTTTTACATTTTTGATATTTACTCTGCCTCTGTACGCCACACGTAGGTGGAACGATCTGTTAACAAGCCTCCCTAGAGAAAGACGCTTGACGGCGTTAAGCCAGTGGTAGCGGTACCGCCGCAATGCCCACGAGAAATCGTTGGATTCACCATCAACGTATATACCGGAAGAACGTCTACACGTTCTACTCGTATATATTGAGGGAAACCTTCACTATCGCAACATTCAGCTGTTTCGAAGCCAGTCTTTGAAGCCTTGGAGACTTCTTTTCATTTACATGGTTGATTTTGGGCACAGGACAGTTGGTTGCTATGGAGACGATTCTCAAACTGAAATGCCTTTAAAATCACGTTTCCTTGTATACGTATAAATGCCTGGAGGTAGAGTGCATTTAATCGAGATGAAGCAACTGAGAAAGAGAGAGAGAGGGCACTTTATCCATTGCACCCCATCCGGGTTACCACAATTGCGGGGCGTTGAGCAAACTTCGAGGGTAGTTAGCTCAGCTAATGCGAAGATTGTCTCTTTCTCCCCTACCAGTCATGCAGCTCGAGCTGCGTGACTCTTATGTGCACTTGTATTGTATACGTATATATACACTGGCCGAAGTTACCAAACTGCGAAATTTTTCAGGAGTGACACTAGCCCATCGCAAATGAGCTTGCAAACCTAATAACGAGTTTGCAGTCCGCTATCATTTTTTAAGCATTAAGAGATATACAGTTTGTCTGACAAAAGCGTGGACGGCTACATTTTTTCCTGGATATTGTTGAAGAGGGAATTCGAACGTGAACGGGTAGCGGAATCCTTCTTTCAAGATGCTTTGGCGTATTTCAAATATCGGAAATATTTGAAATATGAAAGAATTTTTTTTTTCGAGGTATTACTCGATGACAGTCGTTGGAAGATTTGATCCCAACCGGAGAAATCGTACAGATATATGTCTCAAGCGTGTCGTACATGTTGAGCCTTAAAATTAGGCAATTTAATAATAAATTAACACTTAGAAATATTAATTTTCCTTTTTCAATAATAACTGAAGTCAAATTTGATGATATTGACACGTTCTTGATTGAGCTTTTGTCACTGACTGTACATCTGTTCCCATTAATTAATTTCGTATGTTTATAACTATTAAATTATCGAGTAAAAATGCAAAATTATTTAATCATTTATAATTCTATCAAGAATTGTCATTATTCAAACAGAAGGATTTTTGTGACATTTTATTATCCTTCCGGAATAATCTCAAATATGAGTAATATTCAAAATAGAAAGAGAATTTTTTTTCAAACTGAGGGAATTAAAAAAATATGAACAATTATTTTCATGGATCAAATACATAGAAATATCTTCCATTCTTGGAAGACGTTTCGTCCACTAACGAATCAAAATGTTTTTGCACGTTCTTCCACTTCAATAACCCATTTTTCTCCCATCATCAATCTCTATTCTGCCCTAAACTTCACTAAGCTTTCATATCAGAAAGAAAGTTTGAAAAAATTGTACGAAAACTTTGGCTCGTCTTGTTCACGTTAAACTTTTGTCGCTCGCGTCACCGGTCACTCGTGGACCAATAAAAATGAGGCGCAGACGGAATGAAGCGCGAGGAAGATGATGATAGCCTGACGGTCGTTCATGAATTTAAAGTTGCGACGCATCCGTCGGGGTAGACAGCTCCGCGAACGGCGACGCGAAAAATCGCGTAATTGCAAATTCGCTGACCCGTGACGCGACGTGTTCTCCCGCCCGGATTCGCTCGTACTCCTCGCGCTTTGCTGCTCGGAAGAAAAAGGATCTTGGCTGACAGCGCCACTATGGATCGACCACGTAGTCCTAAAACTTTTGATAGATGGAAAATCATCACCGAGAATATTCGACAGGGGTTGAATGAGGAAGGAACGGAGGACAGCGGTAGAGGGTCGAGGATGGAGGAGACGAAAGAGAGAGGCAGAGATGCATCGAAAAAAGTTTCGTCTGAAGAGTGCACTGAAGAGTCATTAGAATGGGCGGCCATTTGGTCACAGAGGTGCCTACAGTATAATAAGGGACTTTAAGAGCTTATTAGAAATTTAAAAACCACTGTTCTCTCAAACGGCTGAACCAATCGGTACGAAATTTTTCGTGTTCATTGAAGACGATGGCACCGTGGGCCTCCTGCTCGCCATTTTTGAATAAAAATGTTTAATCCTTGAGAAATCGCGACGAGAAACCGAGAACACGCCTCCGTCCACTTCGAAATTTTGAAAGCACTTTTCTCTCAAACGGCTGAACCAATCGGTACGAAATTTGTTGTGTGCATTTATGACGATGGCACCGAGGGCGCTCCGGTTTCCATTTTGGATAAAATCGTTTCATTCTTGAGAAATCGCGGTTTAAAAACGTTTCTGCTGTGGATATGCTCACTTTACATGGACTACAAATTGGAATGATAAAAAGTAAACATTGTCATCAACGTATTATCGTTACAACGTCTAAACCTCATTTCCATTATAATCCAAAATCATATTTGCCAGGATGGCCATGACGGAGGAATACAGAGAGTCGAGACGGATGACGAGGGCTGGTTCGTTTCTCGCATTAGGGTGGATAGAAAAATGACTGAGAGGCTAAAGAGTAGACCCACAGAGAAGGAGAGTAAAGAGCGTTGAAATATTTCTTTTCTTTTTTGTTTTTTTTTTTTCTACATTTTCATTTTCCTCTTTTTTATTTTCAAACAGAAGGGAGAAGGGTGGGTTCGCCCGAGACCAAGGGGATGAGGACGAGAGGCGGGAGCAAACAGACTTCGCAATCGTTTATTTTTCTGGCAATTATATTCTTCCGTGAAAAGAACCCCAAGCTCTTTTCACTTCCCGTATTTATTTCCGGCGTGAATGTGCCCCCTCCGTCGTGGAAACGTCGCCAAATTCAGTGGCTCTCAAAGTCTCTCCAGCTCTCACGTACGAGCCCCTACCCCCTTCTCCCCATCTCCTCTCCGCTATCTTTTTTTTATGCGTACGCGAGACGCGTATAAGTCTCGAGCTTTCCACTTTGCTACAGGAAAGAGGTCTCGGTGTATGGAACGAAAGGGTTGTTGATGGAGGAGAGAAGAGTAGGGGCTGGCTTTTTGCAGGGTTTGTACAGTAGAAGGTACAATTCTCAAACTGGAAATTCTCGTACGTCAGACCGTTCGGGTTCGTTTTTGGTAAATGAAAATAAAAGGTTGTCGAGGTAGAAGGTTTGACTTTTGGCTCGACCTGTACATTTGGAAATACAAATCGTAAATTGGTATTTCTCATGTTTAGGTTTGTTTGGGCTTGGTCCGGATATACGGAAAGGGCGAGTGTTTGGGTTTATTCGGGTCCCGATAAATGAAAAGGAAGAGTTTTTAAGGACGGAAAAAAAGGGTGGGGGGTGTGACTTTTTGCGGGGCCTGTACGTTTCGAGTTACAATTCGCAAGTTGAAATTTCTCGAGTGTGGGTAGGCCCATCTCACGTGGCTGTACATTCGTCGCGGAACATAACCTTTTTCCCTTTGTCGACCGTTTCAACCCCTTCTAGACTCACTCCCCTCCCCGCTCTGCTGCCTCTCGCCCCTCGCCACTCCAGCAGCCTTTTCCTCACCCGGACCGTGTCCCGGGAGGAGTAAACCTCGAGAGTGTTTTCCGGCTCAACTTTGCCGTAAGAGTTTCCTCCGTGGAAGCCAAAGGGGAATAAGAGAGGGGGAAGGGGTTTCTCCCCATCGCCTTCCCTCCGCGAAGACGCGACAGCGACGGAAGTCGGAGAGGAAAGTGCAAAGAGAGCGAATTGTCCCGCGAACGAAGGAGGGCGGGAGGGGAGGGGGCAATACGACGTTTTTTATGCATTTCGTACACCGGGTGTCCCGTTTTAATCGACCAGCTGGAACATCCTCGAAATTAGATACATGTACGATCCGACTTCTCAATTGAAATTAATTTTTGTTTTAGACATGGATCGGTACTCAATAACGGAAAATTGTCCAACTCCGGTGGTAAAAGAAATAATTAAGCTCGTCTCGTTAACAGCTGGAGAAATCTGATCGAAAAAAAAGTGTTATCGAACTAGGTAATGTGCCAGGTGAAAAGGGCATATTTCGAAAGTTTGTTGTGTCTTCGAATCAGCGAAGATTTCGAAGATATTGGAGATGGTGAATATTAATACCGTGTATGAAATAGTAATAAAGATTGTTATTGACATATTTATAATCTTAATGATATAATATTAATATTAGTAATTATTAATAATGAATAATATGGTATAATTATATTATTATTATATTTATATTATATATTAATTATGATAATATAATTAATATATATTTTATATATTATTTTACTTAAATTATTATATATAATATAGTATTATTAATAATATTAGTAGTAATGAATAATTAATAATTATTATTATTGTTATTATTATTATAATACAATCATCTATCGAAGACAAAAAAACGCATCGATACACACATGCACTTCCATCACCCAATTCAATACCGGGCGAATTATTTCCCATTCCACTCGCATTTCGTTAAGCTAAACTAACTTTCGTTACGTCCATAATCGTCTTGGGCCACTATGATCATTTTTATGGTATTTTCATTTTATCTTTTTACAACGCGGTATGAAAAGGTAAAAAAATCATATGAATTGAAAAAATAGGTAATTACGTGATCAAGAAAATTACGTCCACTGTGAAACATTAAAATCATGGTGAAGAAATATTTAAAAAAATGTGAGAATTTTGGTATTTGCAATCGATGGAGGCAAAGACAAATTTGGGAATAATGATTTTTAAAAAATTGTGTAGCTGGGTTCGAACGATGTAGAAATTTGGGGCACAACGTTTCTACCTTTGTTGTCGATTTGGTGTTTCCATATATGGAGCGTTCAACGATTTCTTTTTTCAGAGATATGTGCGAGTGCATTTTATTTCTTTCGTTTTCACGTACCGTCTAATTTACTAATGGAGCTGTCGAGAACCAAAAGCGCGATAAAGAGCTTGCCTTCGTATCGCACCCTTCTCCATCAGCCCTTTTCACCCCAGCACTTTTCCCGGCCCCAAAAAAGTGGGCACTGCGTATGTATAAAAGAGCGAAAAATATAAAGGGATACATTTTCGGTTCATAGATGAAATATGATTTTTCATCTGCTACATCCCAATATGTAGGTCGGCACGAGAATTCTTTTTTTTTTTGCATAACCTTAATATTATCGACATAATAATTATTATACACGACATTATATAATATTATCTAAAATTACCTGGATGTTAATTAGACAGTATCCAAGCTAATTCGTATTGCAGATAAAATTTTTTTAAATAGTGTAAAATACTGTCTATATAATATTATATCTAGATACTAGTATCTAGATAAATCGAGAGTCTAAGATTAAAAAGAAACAAATTTTGTTTAGAAACATACTTATATTTATTAACGATATTAAAGTTGCGAAAAATGTTTCGAAAGATAAATAGCATAGATAAGTATAGTTGATCTTACTTCTACAAGAGGAGATAATTAATAATATTATTAATTAATAATATATTATTAATTAATATTATTATTAATTATATATATTATTATTAATTATTATATTATTATTAATTAATATATTATTATTAATTATTATTAAATAATATTAATTATATTAATTAATAATATAATTAATAATAATATTAATTAATATTATTATTAATTAATAATATATCTACATAATTTTCTATATCTTTTCGTACGTATGGTACATAAAACTTTATGAACGAAACACTAGCTAGATATAAGCATTTAGATAAGTGATTAATCTTATCTAAATAAGTATATAATTTTATGTTGACAATTTTGTATATGTATATATTGTGTAAAAAATAGATATACAAAATTATAAATACAATAGATATACAAATTCTAAAAAAAATGGTTACCTTTTCCAGCGGTACAGCTAGCTTCTCCTAAAATAATAGTTCACCAACCGCCAATATTTCTCACAATAGTCCAGAAGAAAAAAAATATCGATTTTTTTCGCCTTTTTTTCAACATACGTGTAAATATAGATATATACGTGTATGAGGAAAGAACGAGCGAGAGGGTGAAAAAAAAAGGAGAACAAGGCACCCCAACAATGACAAAGCATTTGAAGGACCATCATGCATTGTTTTTGCATCGCATTGTCGTTGGCGTGTGCGTATAGTTATGTGGAAGGCTTGTCAAAGGCTCGTAAATGTATGAAGTAGTGCGCAAAAATACACTGCCGTCGTTTCGCGCCCTTTTTTACCCATTCTCTTTCTTTACCCCTTTGCCCCTCTCTCTCTTTCGCTTTTTCCGCCTCTCCAACCTTCTCCTCCCTATGAGAAGCATCATAGCACTCTCGGTCGGCCAACTACGAGTATTCGCCCCGTTTTTCCATTCTCGCCTTCGAATTTCGAGACTTCCGGTCTTCAGCTTCGTGGGCGGTCGTTGGCCCAATTTCGGAACTGGATCTTCGTATCCGAAAATTCGAAAACGAGATAAAAAAAGAAAAAAAAATTGTCAATTCTAGGCTGTTTTTGATCAATGAATATCACATGGGTAAATTAGGTGGCCTAGGCCACTATGCGGATGGATGACCGAGTTGTTGAGCGAATTCGATAAATTCTCCCGTTCAATCCTCGATTCTTCTATGATTTTACAATTGCAATTTGGCCCCCCCCCCCCCCCCCGCTTCCCATCCGCCATGCCCTGTCGCGATGATAAAATAGGAAGCGGAAGTAAATTGCGGGAGTGCGAGGGAAGAAATTCCAGGTCGCTGACGTCTTCGAGCGAGTGACGCAGGACCAAGAAGGAAACGATGGCGGAGGATGAAGGGCGGTTGGGAAAAAGAGGAGGAGGACAGGGGGGTGGAACAGCGAGGATAATGGTCAGCGATCGGAAATTCGTGATTCGAATGAGAGATCGAGGATCGGAGTGTGAGGCACGAAGGCGCACCGTTTTGTGCACGCTTCCAGGGGTTGCAACCAACCCCCTCCCACTCCTTGACTCCCAACCTCTCCCCCATCGCTCATTCACGATTCTTTCTTCATCCCCGATAGTCGTGCCGACTTCTCTATACGTCGTCACCTTTCTCCTCTTTTTTTCCAGCACTTTTTTCGCCTCCAGAGTTTTCCACCCTCCCTCCATCGCTCTCTCCCTTTCCCTTCGCCCTTCTCCCGGCTCACCCCTCACCTCTCATATTCTTCGAGACCTTTCGTCCTTCGGCACGCTTGGAAAAATTAAGCTCTATTCACTGTGCGCTGCTCCATTTTTTCTTTTTAGTTTTTTATACCTCCCCTCCCCCTCTCCCCTCTCTCTCTCTCTCTTTCTCTATCCAACCCGAACTCCTCCCTGCACTTTTTTTCCCTCCAGACGTGCAGCCTCGTAGCTCCGCTTTGCGCTCTCGGGACTGGGAAAATTAAATTGACGAAATAGGGAGACCGTGAGCCGGAGAGAAAAAGAATAGTCCGGGACGTTGTGTATGCAGGGTTGGAGAACGAGAACACGGTGTGGTACCCAAAAACTTTCGCGGAGCCAATGTCTGGACCGAGTTTTCAACTTTGACTGAAACAATTCCGTCAGACTGAGACAAAATTCCATTTGTGCACCCGTCGACGAATTTTGACAGCCTCGTTTTTATCCGATGGAAATGCTATTTCCACCGTGGCTTGTTTCAGCTTGGTGCGAAAAGGACGGATGTACTTTACAGAGTTCGAAAGGTTTTCGAACGTTTGAGTTCTTTCGAATCGGTTATTACAATTATCGTGAGGATTTAGCTTCGATTTATTCATAGCTTCGCTTGATTTGATATTTTCATTGTAGAATGTTAATTAACTATGACAAATTTCTCTATGAAGAAAAATTGACAATTGTGATTTTAATTTAGTTCCATTAATTTAGTTTCACTGATACAAATAATATTCTATATAATTTTTGTATTAAATATTTGTGGCTTGCCAACCCAGCAAATGAGCGTAAAGATTCGTTTCCTTTTTTGTTGTCTACGCCTAGCGCAATAGCACGACATGATAATAAAGGGATAATAGAGTTTCAGATGGTACGAATGAGAGGAATTTATTCTAAGACTTGGTGTTTACAATGATTTTAACTTGATTTTGATTCGATGTTTTTTTTTCCTTACGTCGGTACTCGTGTACTCATATGTTAACATTATTAGCCTTGTCGGGTGTGTAGTTTGTTTTTCATAGATACAAAGGTTAGACGTGTTGAAAACAACGTGCCTAAAGTACATAGCCAGCGAAATGAAAAAAGTAATCGTGTTTTTTGTTTTTACCAAATCTCACATATTACGCAACGATAAATAAGAGCTCATTATCTACCAAGGGTTTGCGGACTCGTCGTAATAACTCGAGCAAACTGAAGCTCGATTATTACACACCGAGAAACCTACAGACGTATCGATTTGTGCATTATCTGGAAATAGTTACGGCGAGAGAGTGCGCCGGCCGAGATGATTTCGTGATACGTTTTGGCAGGCGGACGCAATCACGTCCCTCCGGAGCGTTCCAGTATTCGCGGCTTCAGGATCCGCCCGTTCTTGTCCACGCTTCGTTGAACTTATTGCTCAACCGTCCGACCGATCCGAAATATTTGTCTCGGGAAACGATACGAACTTTGTACGTGTACGAGACACACAATCCTACACGTACACCACACATACCCAAACACGTGAAAATCAAAATCCCAAATGATCTCCACGTTGGAAAGTGGAGGAGGACCAAACGTCAAATTTGGAAGAGACACGTAAACGTGGTTACGGCTAGTAATCAGAGGAAGAGGTTAAAGGTCCCAGCGTACGTATCCTCCCGGTCTCCCGATGAATTACGCAATTTCTCATTTCCGGTTGATCGGAAATGGTATTGCATGTATGTACCCGGTAGAACGCTGCCTCGGCAACTGCTGGTCCTTGCTGTGGCATCGAGCCCCCAGACGGTCGTATGTATAAATGTATTCTCGATTGTGCCCACTGACAATGAGAGGATTATGGACTGCTTGTAGCTTTGGCTTTTAGCCCAAATGGAGCTTATACTTATTGTGAATATTGTACTTCCGATGTTTATGGTACACGTATTATTGTACTCAGAAGTGCTTAGAATACTTAGAACCGAACAGGCGTGTTTATAAAAAAAAAAACAAACAAACAAAAAATAACGCAAAATTGTCCTATAATTGCTTTGCCGTTCGATGTTCCTTAAGGAAACACGATTACCTCACTTCCTCCAGTTTTCGATCGATCATCGTTGCAGCGAGAGCGCAGAGAGGGATCAGCATTAAAGCAAGCCTAACATTTTAGAACTGGGTCGCTGGCTCAATCATCGAAGTGTGTGGATTCCACTTTAGAAATTAGACAGATTACATCTCCTTCCCTCACACCTCGAACTTCCAAGCTTTACCCCCCCGGTCCCCGTCCCCCGTTCTTTCCCTTGGAAATTTCGATGTCTAGACACAAATAATCGAGGGATCACCCTCGGTCACTGATCTCGGATCATCATCCCTCTCACACGCCAAAGAGTTATCTCCCGGTTCGTTGGATACAGTGATCCATACCTCATTCGTTCGATCTCCTTCTCTCGTAGATTTATGTCGACACATTTACACAAACCCAAACAGACGTTGGTGGATCTGTGCGTTGGTACGTTAGCTAAGAAGAACTTTTATGCAGTTATGTTGGACGACCGGAGAGATTCTCGTGACGAGACTTTCACGAGCCAACTTT
Organism: Ophioninae sp. A BG-2022a; assembly: GCA_030523105.1. Classification (NCBI taxonomy): domain Eukaryota; kingdom Metazoa; phylum Arthropoda; class Insecta; order Hymenoptera; family Ichneumonidae; species Ophioninae sp. A BG-2022a. Next base: position 4,676 of record JAPYZI010002047.1, on the reverse strand, counting down.
GGCTCCGACCCTTCCGCTTTCTTGGTCAGGCACATACACGCGCTATATATTCCTCTTCTTGGATATAAGCTTGTATTCACTATCTCACGACTGCGTTCCAACGGAGAGTAACTCCGTCTGCATCAGACTTCCACCCCAGTATCGTCATCATCCTCTTTCCCAAACGCATTCAGTTTCACGGAGAGAGGGATGAAACGTCTCGTTGGCAAAAGTAGGATGGATGGGTCTTGTGGTTGAACGAGAGAGTCGATCGATCCTCTCGACCTTTCCAACTTCACTGTCACTGTGTACGCCATCCAACGTAGATGCAAAGGTACACACAAGGTATCCCTTGTGGGAGATGAAAAAAAGTGGTGAAAAAATGGAAAGGAGAAATGAGAAAGGACATTTCGATGTTTGTATCGGTGGAACGTTGACTACTGGGACATCCGGGTATTTCGAGGACACAGCCGTTCTATTTGTTGATTTTGAGGACTCTTCTTGGTGAATAACCTTTATGTTGACGTTCCTAGTTACTTCAAAGACACTATCGTCATATGGAGATGTTTGGAAAGGACTGGCTCCAAAAGAGAACATCCTCGAAGTCAGATGTCCTCAAAGTTACACACAACTGTTCTCCAGACTCGCGGATTGGACACGTTCACCTCGGGAAAAGTTTGCCAATCATGAAAAATATTATCATACATACGGGACGAGTTTCACGAGTCGACGAAACCGATTCGACTGCCAGACGATCTTTTCTTCCACCGTCTCTTTCTCTCTCTCTCTCTCTCCCTCTTTTTCTCGATATTCGGAGAAATATGTTTTCATTGATTTTATGCTTGAGAAAAAGAAACTCTTGCCGATGTCGAGAGTCCCGTCTCGTTGAACCTTCGCGTATCATTCGATTCCTGGCACGGTGATGCTTTCACTGCTCCCGGCACTTTGCATATAATTACGTGTATGATTGGACATTCATGTGATTTCCGATCGTACTTTTATCGCTCGACGATGTCTGGAAAATTGTTCTTTTCTTTTTTTTTTTTTTATCGTCAAATTCTCATACTATTCGTCCTTAAAAATTACAATGGATATACAACGGACTGCGGAAGGTAGAAAGTATCATATTTCCATCAAAAATAGGAAAAATAATTGGTGTAATAACGGAACTTCCGTGTAACCGAATACTTTATCGAAATATTGAAAATTGCGAAAACTTTAATGGGGAAGAAAAAACTTTTCGATGTACGGAGAAAAAAGTTTTAATATCTTGATACTAGTTAGAATTGGATGAACGTAGTACATTTTTTACCGATTACCATATTGAGAAAATAAAATCGAAATTCTATACACAATTAAACCTGAGCTTGCCGCGTTCGATTTTCTTTTTAATTGAAAACATTGCTGAAAAGTAAACTTATTTATGATTTTTTATTATATTTAATTTATTTATTATCAGAACCCATTATTAAAATGATCATTACAGAATAACGAAAAACACAAAATCAAGTTTGTATTATTCATTTTTCAAAAATAGAAAATCAATCACTAAAGTTCAAGCATTATGCAATAATTGAACTTTCGTGGCAACATTTGAAAAAAATGTATTTACGAAGGTCGATCTTTATATAAATAAAGAATCGTAACAAAAAAAATGTATTAATTTATTACTATTGGCATGATAAATATCATTGAAACAAAGACATTAAAATATAATTACTTTGTTATTAACTATAATAATAACAATAATGATAATCGCAACTATTGTTATTATTACTATTAATTATAATTTCGAGTAAAAAAAAAGTTATTTATATTTAAATTACCAAACGAAATAATTATATGTAATTAAATGAATTAAAATTAAATAAAAAAATGTTTTCAACTGAAAAATAATTATTAATATTAATAGCAACAATTGCTGTTATTATTATTAATGTTATCGTTAGATCAATCATCAAAGTAAAACCAATCTTAGTCTTTAGTTTAACTTTAATTCAATAAAAATCCTGAAATGCTTGAAATTTGATCGTTTAAAAATGGCATGCAACATTTCTGCACTCTTGAGGGGTTCCACCTTTAGACTACGAAATAAAGGAAAGTTCAACCTCCCTTTCCCCCTTCCTCGTTCGTTTTCTCTAGCTCTCATTCTTCATACTCCCAGCCACGAGCTACGAGCGTTTGTCGTTCGTAATCCCCATTTCCCATAGTGAGAGGGAAACAGTGTAAAGTCCTGCCTAATTCTCTGGCTCGGGAACGAGTGGAGAAGCCTCGAGGTCTTCGGGTCTGCGGACGATAACGACCCCCGTTTAACTACCGTGGAAACGAGCTGCCACTCACCAACATTTGTATATTTCCATAGACCGACACACACACACATACACACAACTATCACTGACGTACTTGGAACCAACAGGGGTAGAGAAATTCGATATACGACTGTACACATTCGTCGGTGAAAATAGTACTAGGTAGATCGTCGAGTTACCCGAAGCCAGCATCAAATCGGATTTTAAACCGCGGAACTGGCGAACTCTCTCGCGCGTACGGACGTACCGTACCAACTAAATAATTCATAGGATGAATTATTTCTATACCACTCACGGCTGGAGAGGAGCGCAGGGTAACGAGTATCGATCTACAGGAAAATCGCCTTATCCGAACGAATCATACGCTCGCAGCAATTTCAAAGGGTTGGCATGCTTTGACCTCCCGGAAAATCAGGATTCTTTGACCATATTAGTTTTCAGGCAATAACTGAGATTAATGGAAAATAAAGAGTTTTTATATTTTTTTAGCTAATTGTTTGTAGCTAATTCGATGAAGAAAAATAACAGAAATAATTAAATAATATAAAAATATAAATAAAAAAACAGAATATAATTAAATAAGTAACGATTTGGCGAAGAATTGAATGTGAACAATTATCAATTTTGTCCCTCGTTTATTTAAAACTAAAAAAGAAAGATTCTTTTTTCATTTGCAGAAGATAATGAGTATTGTTTTATATAAAATAGACAAAATATAGATAAGGAGTCGATAAAGTGGATAATATTCGTTAAGACAATCCTTAATCAATATTATGTATGTTGGGTTAATCTACAAGTCTTAGTCAATTATATAAGTAAAAAAAAAGGTAATTTGGAATACCCTTTTGTTTTAAGAGTCACATTTGCATAAATATTCGGGTTCAGGTAATTTCAATTAGTGATCCTTAGAATCAACCACACGCTTGAAGTGATAATTAAGGGCAGGATTTAGGAGGAAGTTTAATTGGGACTCAAAAGTTCAAATTTTTTTTTCGTGATGGCTTTGAAGCGCGATACGAGCAATCTCCACTAAAAAAGAACAAGGCATTCACAATTTCCCTACATTATTATTATAGCTGCACGTTTCTCGGGAAATATTTGCGGATCTTTAGAAGAGCGATTCTTTAATGCAATAAAAACGTGACTGTTTTTGCACAACGTCGATTTTCCTATCGCAGTTTATATATTTAGTCCTGTTATTTTTCCGTAAAATTTGAATTCTCTTATGTGATTTTTGTATTTATTCTCGTAAATTTCTTATTCGTTTATTTTAGTTTGACTTCACGTTATTTATTCTTTTCAGCTCTTTTTTTCTATTTCTTTTATATTTTAGTTTGTTTGATTTTGCAGTTTATTTCTGGTTTCTATTTTAGCAATAATTAGTTCATTTATAAAACGTAGATTTTCGCAGTTAATTTTGTTATTCTTTTTCAGTATTTTTTTTTTTTTTTTCACCGAATTGCAGAACTTCACTTTCTATCTCTCCCGCTCTCACTAAACAACGCCCTACTCGATCTCTTTTATTCGTCCGACAGATAAGCAGCCTCCTACTTCTCCGTCCCTCTTGCCCTCAAAACAAAAGCAGGCACATTCTCGGTGCTTATTATTGCTTACGAGAATGTGAAGGGAGTTTGGCCCCTTTTCGGGTCAGGGCGCGTCTCGTGTACGTGCCAGCAGTTTTAAACAGTCTCGAGGGCACAAGTAGATAAGCACTAATATACAGGGTGTCCCACGATGGAATGTTATTCGTGAAGTGGAGGGTAGGAGTGAAATTCTGAATCAATTGATATAAGCATGTATGCTCTTGGAAACTTTTTCACTGGGAAGTTTTTTCACTAAATCATCGGAAACTTCGTTTCCTTTAAGGGAATGACGAATAAGTTATGTGACAAAAATGTACCACCAGAGCTCAAAATCTTATCGACCATCAAGAAAATTCGGTTAAACGATTTTCTCATTGGCGGTGCAGCGGCTCGAATTCTCAATTCTTACCGATTGCGCTTCTTACCGACTGCACTTGTTCATTGCACTAATTCGTAACCTCTATCGCTACGATAGCTACCGTAAGCTGCAGCAGGCAAAAATGTCCAAAAAATATTCCCGAAAGTTTTTTTCGCATTTTCCCAGTCTAATTTTGCACTTTCGGCAAAAATTCGGGCATATTCGTAATCAGCAGAAAATTTCCGATCAAACAGACCCTTTAAAGAGGTCAAAAACGTAAAAAAAATTTTTTCGACTTCCCCCGGCCGGTTTTCCAGAATCTTGAAAATCACGAAATTTCAAAAGATCGTAGGGTGGACATTTTATATGCTATTGAGGTTCAATTGGGGGGTTTGGAAAAGGTTTTTGCCTAACTTAAATAATGGCGTTGGATTCGTATCGATATCT